>CAJVGC010000591.1:30921-50921 GCA_910822075.1 Senecio squalidus | reverse complement strand
TTCAATAAGATCATTCCATGCAGTCTTCACAGAAAATTTAACAATTTTTCCCTCCCTTGTCTTCCATAACACTTTATCAATCCTATCCTTTATCAAAAGGGGAGGAGGAGTGTTAAAAAGAATAGGAAATCTATCAGCCCAATCAACAGGCCACATCCATTCACCCCTAACAACTACATCAGCAACCTTAGCATTTAATTCCAATTCACTTTCATAAATGTCTCTTCTAGAAATAATATACTTAAGAGGACCACTAGGAAACCAATGATCATACCAAGCAGAAGTAGTTCTTCCATCCCCCAATCTGTGAACAATATTATTTCTAACATCATCCCTATAATGAAGAATCTTCCTCCAAGACCAGCAAGAATCTTTCATAATAGGAATATCCCAAAAGTTTCTGTCATTACCCCTTCTATCCATAAGCTTATACATATACACCCAATTCACCCACAAAGACTTTTTCCTACTAACCAAATTCCAAATGTGTTTGGTCATTAAAGCCTTATTCCAAGACTTCAAAGCTTTAATACCAAGACCCCCCCTGACTTTTAGGCTTGCAAACATCAATCCAATTCATTTTAGCATGACCATTTATTAACTTACCATGACTCCATAGAAACCCCCTCATGAGGCTTTCTATCTCATTTGATACTGCAACTGGAAGCAAAAAGACAGAAGACCAATACACTTGAAGGGAACTAATAACAGAGTTAATCAGTTGGAGTCTACCAGCAAAAGACAGAGATTTATTCCTCCAATCCAACAACCTTTTCTTTACTTTATCAATCAAGCTAGAACAATCATATAATTGTAATCTAGAAGAGATAAGAGGAACACCTAAATACCTCACAGGAAATTTACTAACAGTAAATGGCATTAACTCCACAATAGCAGCAGCCCTCTCTTCAGACACATGACCAAAGAAACTTAAACTCTTCTCCATGCTAGGATTCAAACCAGACACACCAGCAAATTCATCCAAAGCTTTTTTAAGGACAGATACAGAATAAGCATCAACATAGCAAAAAAGAAGCAAATCATCAGCAAAACATAAGTGTGTTAACTTAGTTTTCTCACACTTCCAATGATACTTAAAATTCTTATTATTCACTGTATTCCTTTTGATCATTAAAGTGAGAATTTCCATCACTAAGGTAAACAGATAAGGAGATAAGGGATCCCCTTGTCTTAGACCTCTCTTTCCTTTAAAAAAGCCCTTCAAATCTCCATTTACACTAACACAAAATGAAGTGGAAGAGATACATGCCATAATCCAGTTGCACATTTTCAAAGGAAAGCCAAATGAAACCAAACTGTTTTCCAAAAAACTCCACTCAACAGTGTCATAGGCCTTTTGAATGTCAATCTTAAAAGCAACTTTACCAGGCCCTCTATCTCTATGATAATTGTGCATCAATTCCTGAGTAAGCAGAATATTATCACTTATTTGCCTAGTGGGAATAAATGCACTCTGACAGTCATCAACAAGCCCATTCAGCACTCCTTTAATTCTATTAGAAAGAACTTTACTGATGCACTTATAAATGACATTACAACATGAAATGGGTCTGAAATCAGAAACTTTTTCAGGAGTATTAACTTTAGGAACTAAAGCAATAATAGTAGAATTTACCTCCTTTAATAATTTCCCATTTGTAAAAAAATCTCTAATAGCCAAACACACCTCTTTCCCAACAATGTTCCAAGCAGCTTTGAAAAATCCAGAAGAGTATCCATCAGGCCCAGGGGCTTTTCCATCATCAATATCAAACATGGCTACTCTAATTTCTTCATCAGAAACAACTCTGATCATGTTTTCAGCATCACTTTGAGATATTTTGTTTATGAATAAACCAGTAGGATCAACAATAGTCTGCACTTGCTTACTATTTCCCAGCACATTCTCAAAATAAGCAACAAACTGCTCTCCCACTTTATTACCAAAATGCCTAACCCCACACATATCAATAATTGATTCCACCCTATGCTTATTTAATCTCCCTTTCACCACATTATGGAAATACTTAGTGTTGAAATCACCCTCACTAAGCCACTCCACTTTGGCTTTTTGCCTTAAGAAAAGCTCCAAATCCTCAACATCATCATTATAAGAATTAGTATAAACCACTTCTTCAAACCTTAACTCTTTGCAACTAGGATTCAACACCATATCAATTTGAACCTTCTCCAATTCAGATTTCAGCTTTTGGACTTTATTAAACAAATTACCCTGCTCAAATCCCAACTTTCTTAGAGGTTTTTTCAACCTTTTTAGCTTTGAAACAACATCATAGATAGAATACCCCTCCACATTTTCTTTCCACACATCACTAACAATAGGAAGAAAATTCTTCTTTCTACTAAGATAATTGGCAAATTTAAAAGGTCTAGGCTTAGCCTTTTCTAACTCAGGAATAATTAAAACAGCAGGGGAATGGTCAGACTTCACAAATGGAAGGAAAATGGCATTAGCATTAGGAAATTTATCAATAAAATTACAATTTGCCATAACCCTATCTAATTTCCTAAGTAACCCATCATCTGAATTAGGACTCTTTTTCCAAGTAAATTGCATTCCAGAACTACAAACATCATCAACCTCTATATTGTGAATACAATCTCTAAATTCAGACATTGTTCTTGTAACAACTGAAGTACCAATAGAACTTTCAGTGACATCTAAAGTAGCATTGAAGTCACCCATAAGGATCCAAGGGTCCTTTTTAACAGACTTTTTATGAATCTCCAATTGCTTCCAGAGAGGTCTTCTAGGCACCATACGATGCTGGGCATACACAAAGGAGCAAAAGAAACCATCCTTACCATTAACTGGTTCTATGAAACAATGCAAAACCTGATCATGCTGATGAATAACCATGAGATTAACAGAATTAGGATCCCATCCCACCACAATTCTAGTTCCACCTTCAGAAACATCATGATTGGACACCCACCTCCAAGAACCAAAAACAGCATTACATACTCTATTAAGATTATTCCTGTACAAATGAGTTTCCAACAGCCCACATACACTAATACCTTGGTCTCTAATTAAATCAATAACTTGCTTTTGGTTAGCAGCCTTGTTAAGACCTCTAACATTCCATGCTCCAATTTTTAACAACATTTAAACAGATTTAGAAGATGAAGGCCCAACAATCTGTTGAACTTCCATATTATCATTACCTCCCATAAACATAGCAGTCCCATTCTTCTCAGATTCAACATCCTCATCATCAAAATTAACATCCATATTGAAAGAAGATGCATTCAGAGCAAAATAATCCAACTGGGCTTTACTCCATTTTTCTTTTTCAAAACTGGTAGGATATTTGTGAAGTCTAAAAAATTCATCAACCAATGCTTTCTAAGAATCATATATTAAATTCTCCACATCCCAACTATCATCATCATCACCTCCATTATCCAAACTACCAAACCTATTTGACACAGGAACATCTTCATGCATAACCTCAATAGATTTCCCTTTATCCTTTTTAACATTTCCATCAACAATAATTCCACTAGAAGACTGAGGATTTTGCCCAGAACTGTTAACCCCTATACCACCAACATGCTTATTCCCACCATTATTTGAATTCACTTTAGTGTTAATAATATACTGCTTTTTAGCATTACTAGCTTTAGTCTGCTGAGAAATAAAAAATCTACTTTGCTGCTGCTTAACCATCTGTTGCTTACCGCTACTGCCATCACCAAAATACTTACCACTCCTTTGCTGGACACCATTATTTCTTCCAAAACCACTACTATTATCCTGAGGCTGAGCATTTATTCTGGAAAAACCAAAATTGTTACCTCTAGTACCATGCATATACCCTCTCATATTAATAGAAGTATTATCATTAACATTTTGCTTTTTAACAACCTTATTATTTCTACCAACTTCAACAAACCCCTCTAATTCAATGCCCTGAGCACCATCATTAACCTCAACAGAATCATTAATCTTTAAACTTGCCTTTAATGCTAGAGAAGCTTCTTCATCTTTTGACAAAGGTCTACTTTTACATTGTTTAAAGGAATGCCCAAAAACCTTACAAAAGGTACACACAGGAGGTTTCCATTGGTAACTTATATTAAGCTTCCCATTTCTAGCAGGAAATGAGCCAATTTGAGGGTATGAGAACTCCACTTCTTTAGGAAGATCATCATCTGCAGATACTTCAACTAACACCCTAGCATACCCCAATCTCCCTGAATTATTTAAACATCTATCCTTTGTAACTTTATCCATAAGAATTGGCTTCCCCACACTGCTCATTAACTTACTTATGCCATTAGCATTCCACAGCTCAATTGGTAAATTGTGAATACATACCCATATTGACACTTTTTCTGGCTCAATTTTTTGTAACCACACACCAGGTTGCCACTGATTTAGGATAAAAGGGATATTCTCTACCAACCAGGGGCCATTATCCATCACAGCTTTCATGCCTTCTTCACTTTTAAATTTGCATAAATAAAACCCAGCAGCTGTTTTAACCACCTCTTTGAAATCAAAACCTCTCCACATTCTCCTAAGATTTGAATTGACCACCTGATAATCCATGGAGGTCCCAATGAAATACCCATATAACTGAAGTGAATAAACCAATCCAGCTTGTTTAATTTCATCAACAGAAAATTGAACAATCTTCTTACCATCTGGGAGCTTAACAGGGGGAATAAATTCTAGCTTGGTATCCACAGACTCATTGGATTTTTTCAACATATCAGCAAACGAAACTCTAGCAGCAGCCTTATTACCCCAAGCATTTGGACCATTATCAGATATAGTTGGAGTAGATTTAGGAATTCCATCATTTACACCATTCACACCATCAACAAAAGAAGCTTTAAAACAACCATTGTTATCAAAATGGAACGAAGTATCCATAAAAGAACCTGGACTCTGTCCAAAAACAAAACTACCTCCCATATTATCTGGAACAATACCTCCAGAATGAACATCACCATTACCACAATCCATACCCTGAACTCCACTTGCTTTCATCACACCCATATCCTCCCTCAAAGAATTACTTTCCATGGATTTCTGAAACATAACCACAACATCATCAACAGTAGGAATAGGGACATTAATGAGCTTATCTAAACAGCCACCATCTTCATTATCCAAAATAACCTTATTACTCATATGCTCAACTTCAAATACTTTTGAACTAGACAAAGGAGAACGATCTCTCCCTTTTTTCTTACACCGACTAACTTCAGGGGAGAGTAATTTCTTTAGCAAGCTAGAACCAGATGATTTACTTGATTTTACAGAACTCTTCCTATTAGAAACTTTCCTTTTTTGTGATTGAGTGACAGCATCATACTTAGCAACAACTTGTTGCCTTTGAAGAACCCTAGTTTGCTTAGGAGTCAATTGAGCTACCATAGGACCTAAACCAGAAGGAGGAGTAGAAAACACTTCCAATTCTGGGATTTTACTAGAATCTGGAGGACGATCAGGAGGAGACTTGATTTCAGTTGATGGATTCATGCTACTAACAAGTAAACAGGGATTAAGACAATTGAAAAACAAAAAATTCGATTTTAGGACAAACAGCCGTCAAAATCGGAGAGAGGATTTTTAGAGAGAGAAAGTTAGAGAGAGAAAATTTTCAAGCAAATGAAAATCCATAGGGTTTAGGGTTTAGGGTTTAGGGTTTAGGGTTTAGGGGTTAGGGTTTAGGGGTTTAGGGGTTAGGGTTTAGGGTTTAGGGGTTAGGGGTTTAGGGGTTTAGGGTTTAGGGTTTAGGGTTTTTTTTTTTTTTTGGGTAAAGGGGACGGTACCCCGGCAAAATTTTATTAAAATTTAAAAAAATATACAAATCAAGCAATGGTTATACCCATTTGACTTGTACCTAGATATTGCATTCCCAAAACACACTTTGGGAATAGGACTAAAAACGAAATAAAACGTCTAGCTAGAGTTTTAATACAATACCAAACAACTAAAATATCAAAAACTAGACTAGTTCTCTTAACCTGCAAAACAAAAAAACACAAACACATAAAACAATAATAATAAACCATCATAAGGATATCTTCATTCTTGGACTTGAATCTTCTGGGCTTTAGCTTGGGCTTCAACTTGGGCTTGAACTTCACTTCTTTGGACTTGGTACTGCTCCATCCGTAGTAACCATCAACTTTGCCATTAATACTGACGCAGTAGAAACCCCCATTAATACTAATCCATCCGTAGTAACAATACCCCTTCATATTAATACTGCTCAAGCAGTAGGAACCACCATCCAGCTCATTACTACTGCTCAAGCAGTAGCAACCAACCTCAATCTCATTGCTACTGCTTAAGCAGTAGAAACCATCTTCACACATGTTTCTACTGCTCAAGCAGTAGAAACCATACATCCAAAACATAGAAACTCCTACCAATAAAAAGGATAGGCCTATCATTCTCTCATCAATAAGCTTGATAGACCCTTTATTCATCCATATTTTTAAACAAACAAAAAATTGTCACTTCTCTCTCATCACAAAATGGTATTTTCTTATCATATCTTTTTAGAAGCAAAACCACCCATATTCACATGAAGATTCCACATCTCAGCAGCCTCCCTTGATTGTCTAGAATCCCTAATCTTCAAACTCAAACATCTAAGTCTAATAACTTCCTTAATAAGTTTACATAAATCAGTATTAGACCTAGACTTTGATTGAAATAACCTTAAATTTCTTTCCTGCCATATGTAGTAGATAGTAGCACCAAGAACCAATCTCTGAAGCACACTCCACACAGACTTGTTAACAGGAACTCTACTGAAATAGCCAATGACATCAACTAAGCTATTTGGAGCATGATCCATTCTGCATAAGCTTTTCATTTCCTCCCAAACACTCAAAGGATAATCACATTCAAAGAACAAATGTCCATGACTATCACATTGATTCTTACAGAAAGCACACTGTAAATTAGCAAGGGGAGATCCAAAAATCATTCTATCTTGTGTCCTAAGTTTCTCCTTTACAGCCAACCACAAGATAAATGAATGCCTAGGTATACATTGACTAAACCAAACAAGCTTTGCCCATGTAACCTTAGGATGAACCTCAATTAGATCACTCCAAGCTGTTTTAACAGAAAAAGGAACCAAAATACCAGCATTAGTCTTCCAAACAACACTATCTTCTCTATCTCTGATCAACAAAGGAGGGGGGGGGGGTATTGAACAAAACTGGAAATCTATCTTCCCAATCCAAAGGCCACTTCCATTCAGCATTAATAACTCCATCTGAAACCTTTGAAGCTAAAGAGAATTCACTCTCATAAATATCTCTCTTAGAAATAAAATTGCATAAAGGACCTCCAGGAAACCAATTATCAAACCATAAAGAAGTCTTAGTACCATTTCCCAGCCTATAAGCAATATGATTTCTAACAGAATTTCTACTTTGCAAAATCTTCCTCCAACTCCAACAAGTATCTTTCATTAAAGGCACATCCCAAAAATTCCTTTCATTAGAGCTTCTATCACATAGTCTGTAAGCATACACCCACTTAACCCACAAGGATTCCTTCCTACTAACAATATTCCATATATGTTTTGAGACAAGGGCAACATTCCAGGAAGCAAGAGATTTAATACCCAAACCCCCTTGATCTTTAGGACGACAAACATCAATCCAATTCACTTTGGCCTTACCCCTTTTCAACTCACCATGGCACCACAAAAAACCTCTCATAAGACTTTCTAGCTTATTAGAGATAGAGACAGGCAGAATAAAAACAGAGGACCAATAAATTTGCAACGAGCTAAGCACAGACCTGATCAGTTGCAACCTTCCAGCAAAAGATAAAGATTTATTCTTCCAATCCATAATTCTTCTTTTAACCTTATCAATAAGGTCTTCACAATCATAATCATATAGTCTGGTAGAAAGAAGAGGAACCCCCAAGTACTTGACAGGAAGAACACCTTCTTTAAACTTCATGATATCATTAATAGAAGCCTTCCTCAACTCTTGAACATTACCAAAGAATGTCAAACTCTTCTCCAAACTAGGAATAAGTCCAGAAACTGAACTAAATTCATCTAAAGCAGCCTTTAAAACAGACACAGAATGGGCATTGGCATGGCAAAAAAGAATCAAATCATCAGCAAAACATAAATGAGTAAGTTTCAACTTTTCACATTTCCAATGATATTTAAAATCTTCATCATTAGCAGTCCTTCTCTTGATCATTAAAGTAAGCACTTCCATAACCAAAGTAAAGAGATAAGGAGATAAAGGATCACCCTGTCTCAACCCCCTCTTGCCTTTGAAAAAACCATGAAGATCCCCATTCACACTTACAGAAAAAGAAGTTGAAGTCATACACTCCATTATCCAACTACACATTCTAGGGGGGAATCCAAACCAATACAAACAAGACTGCAGAAACTCCCATTCTACAGTATCATAAGCTTTCTGAATGTCTATTTTAAAAGCAACTTTATGAGGGCCTCTTTTTCTATGGTAATTCCTCATTAACTCTTGAGTTAGCAGAATATTATCACTAATCTGCCTAGATGGTATAAAAGCACTTTGACATTCATCCACAATAGAACCAAGAGCAGACTTGATTCTATTAGTCAAAGCTTTACTAATACACTTATACAACACATTGCAGCAAGATATAGGCCTAAAATCAGAAACCTTTTGAGGTGTTTGAGATTTAGGAACTAAGGCAATTATAGTAGCATTTAACTCTTTAAGAAGCTTCCCAGAATGAAAAAACTCCTTAACAGCAGCACAAACCTCATCTCCAACAATACTCCATGAAGCTTTGAAGAATTTAGAAGAGAAACCATCTGGACCAGGAGCTTTATCATCATCAATATTAAACATAGCATCTTTAATCTCATCATTAGTAAAAGGCTTTATCATCATTTCAGCAACATCATGAGGAACCTTGTTTAAAAACAAGCCAGCAGGATCATCAATGGGATTAACATCCTTCTTCTGTCCCAAAACTGAGCTAAAATGTTTCACAAATTGCCCCCCAACTTGAGTACCAAAGTGCATACCACCACTCATATCCATAACAGACTCAATCCTGTGCTTATTAATTCTTCCTTTTACAACTTTATGAAAATAAGAAGTATTAAAATCACCTTCTTTAAGCCATTCAACCTTAGCTTTCTGCTTCAAAAATAACTCCAAATCAACAGTTGCAGCCTTAAAAGAATGGAGATAAGCAGCCTCTTCAAATCTCAAATCTTCATTAGTAGGATCATCAACAACTTCAGTTTGAACCTTAAGCAACTCAGCCTTACACCTATTTACCTTATCATAAAGGTTTCCTTGTTCCCAACTAAGCTTCCTCAATGGCTTCTTTAACTGCTTCAACTTTGAAACAACAGAATACATAGCATAACCATCAACTTGTCTGCTCCAAACCTCCTTCACAGCAGGAATAAAGCCATCTTTCCTACTCAAATAATTAGCAAATTTGAATGCTTTAGGCTTAGCTTTAACAAGCTCAGGAATATTCATAACAACTGGACTATGATCAGAGGTGACAAAAGGAAGAAATAGAGCATGGGCATTTGGGAATTTAGAAATAAACTCAACATTACTCATAGCTCTATCCAACTTCTTCAGCAATCCATCATTGCATCCAGGACTTTTGTTCCAAGTAAACTTCAGCCCAGACATACCCACATCATCAATTTCAATATTATGCACACAATCTCTAAATTCAGACATGCTTCTAGTAACTATAGAGGACCCAAAAGAACTCTCACAAACATCCAAAGTAGAGTTAAAATCACCCAACAAACACCATGGCCTATTATGGACAGTTTGCTTATGAACCTCAAGCTGCTCCCATAAACTTCTTCTAGGAACCATTCTATGGAAAGCATAAACAAAAGAACAGAAGAAACCATCTTGACCATTAACAGGGACTATAAAACAATGCATAACTTGAGGATGTTGATGAAGGATCATAACATTTACGGAATTAGGATCCCAACCAATAACAATTCTAGTTCCACCATCACAAACATCATGATTAGAAATCCACCTCCATTGACCAAAAATAGAATTACAAACTCTATTTACATTGTTTCTATACAAATGGGTCTCCAACAAACCACAAACACTAATACCACTATCTTTAATCAAGTCAACAACCTGAGTTTGGTTAGAAGCCTTATTAAGACCCCTAACATTCCAAGAAGCAATTTTCAATAACATTTTAAACAATAGGAATAACAGAAGCACCTACATTCTGTGGCACTTCAAACTCATCATCTAACCCCATATCCTTAGCAGCTCCATTATCCTCAGAAGCCACATCTTCTTCTTCAAAATCAAGATCCAACCCATGACTTATACAATTAATCATAAAATAATCCTTTTGAGCATTAGACCAATAACTCTTATCTTCAGAAGTAGGGTTGATTTTAGCTTTAAAGAATTCATTTACAATAGCTTTTTCAGAGGCCCAAATCTGGTCATCTTCATCAAAATGATCATCCTCACTTCCCTCTTCAACCTCTAACCCTTGAAAAGAATTAGCAACAGGAATGTCCTCCTCCATAACATCCATACTTTGAGATTGTTTGCCTTTACCTTTGTTTCCCTTACCATTCTCTTGTTTCGAGACAGAAGCTACTATAGATTCAAATTGGAGTTTATTACCTTGTTTCTGCTGCTTCTGTTTCTGCTGAGCAGTACTAACTAGTTTCTGCTGAGCAGTAGTAACTAGTTCCTACGGAGCAGTAGTAACTAGTTTCTGCGGAGCAGTAGCAACTAGGTTCTGCTGAGCAGTAGTAACTAGTTTCTGCGGTGCAGTAGTAACTAGCTTCTACGGAGCAGTAGCAATGGTTTTATGCGGATCAGTAGAAACTTTTTTCTGCTGCTGTGACTGCCTCTTTTGTTGCCAAGACTGAGCATAAATCTTTTGCTGATACACTCTACTTTGTTGATTACTAGAACCACTTATTCTATTAAATACACTTTGCCTTTGCTTTTGAAATCCAGTTGGTAGTTGCACAACTTTATTCCTCTTTCCAACAACTTGAAATCCATCCTCATTTCCATTCTCTGTTTCTATTTCCACAACCTCATTCTCCCTCATCTTCAAAGCTTCTTTCAATATGCTTGCTGCTTGCTCATCTTCAGTTCTAGGCCTAACTTTGCATTGCTTTGTAGAATGCCCAAACACCTTACAATGAGTACACAGTGGAGGCTTCCATTGATAGGTAACTTCCAGTTTACCAACTCTTGAAGGGAAACTGTCAATAGCTTCATACTCAAACTCCACATCATGAGGCAATTCCTCATCAGCCATCACCTCAACCAAAACTCTAGCATATCCCATTCTTCCAGACTTACTCATACACCTTTCCATTGTAACTTTATCCATTAACAGAGGCTTTCCTATCCCACTCACCAGTTTCCCAATACTCCTACCATTCCACAATTCAACTGGAATATTATGCATACAAACCCAAATAGGAACCTTTTGAGGTTCTATCTTCTCAAGCCAAACACCAGGAGTCCATTGACTAACAAAGAATGGAACATTTTCAACCAGCCAAGGACCACTTTCAAGAGCATCTTTCATCCCTTTCTCACTTTTAAATTTACACAAATAAAACCCTGCTTTAGTCTTTACAACCTCCTTTAAATCAAAAGCCCTCCACATTCTTCTTAGATTAGCATTCACAACTTGGAAATCCATAGAAGTTCCAATAAAGTACCCATACAATTGAAGAGAGAAAGCACTGCTAGCAACCTTAATTTCTTCAGCAGAAAAACACACCCTCTTTTGACCATTAGGCATCTTAACAGGTGGCACATACTCCATTTTAATTTCATCAACACTAGCACTTTTCTTTAACATTTCTGCAAATGAGACTCCCCTATTGGACCAAACATTCTGTTTTGGATCCAATGAAACAGAACCATTACCATTAGAGCCATTACCAGTAGCAATTCCACTACCTTTAACTCCTCCACTACCCTGAGTAGTATTATGACCAGAAACATTCACAAAAACATTCCCCTGCTGCTCAAAAACATTCTTTGAGTTACCAACACTATCAATACCCATATACTTCTTGACTGTATGAACTCTTTCCTCCATTAAAGAATCGTCACCCTTTAAATCCAATGGAACAGTAACATTTTCAAATACACCCTTAGCTTCCACCATACCTACATCAACTGAACCACTAACACTAGAATTAATTGATCTAGGCTTAACCTTCTTGTTTAGCTGAGCTGCAATACTAGAAATCAATGGAGCAGATTTTTGTGAGGAACCCGTCAAGGATTTCTTACGCTTTTTAGAAATCAGCCCAGATCTAGGTTTAATCTTAGCTTTCAACTGATTTTTAATAGCTCCAATTGAAAGATTCTGAACTGGTGGAGGTGTATCACCAGCTACCAGTGTTTGAGGTGGAGTAACAAAACACTCCTTATCAGGTGGGATTAAATCCGGAGGTATATCAGACAAATGGGAAGAATTTTGTGATGGATTCATGCTTCAAACAAGAAAACAACCAAGAAATTCAAGACAAAGATGAAAAAATTTAGGATTTCAACCAACAGCCGCCAAAATCGCTAACAGAGAGAATTTTAGAGAGAGAAAGTTAGAGAGAGAAAAAATTCAAGCAAATGAAAAGCCATAGGGTTTAGGGTTTAGGGTTTAGGGTTGTTTTTTTTTTTTTTTTTTTTTTTTTTTGGGTAAAAGGGACGATACCCCGGCAAAGTATTATAGAACTAAAAAAAATATTTACATGTTTAGAATGGGCATTCCCAAGCTATCTATGTCTTCCCAAAACATGCTTCGGGAAAACCAACAAAAACGACAAACAACTATATTTACAACTATTATTTCCAAGTCTAAACCAACAAAGACTATAACCATACCAAAACATCAAAACTGTCTTAAAAAACAAAATCTTAATACACTTTCCACCATTTATAACCTGGGCTCCAACTAAAACATTTCCAAAATAGATTTCCTTCTGGCCCAATATAACAAGCTCGTGTTTTAGACTTTGGCCCTTCTCAGCTTCAAGGAAATACCCGTTATTGGGCCTTAAGTAAATTAGCCCCATTCTCAAAACAAAACAACTGTGAGTAGTTCCAAAAATCTTCAAAATGTAGATGCTGCTCCATACTATTTTTGACACCTCAATGTTAACAAACCAAAGAATATTCAGATTTTTACTTTCCATACCATTCTTGTTTGCATTAATCTTCAAACTCTTGCATCTCAGCAAACAACACCCAAAGACAGCCACCAAGTCCTTAAGAAAGTGACAACTGCAACTAAACTTTTCATTACACAAAAAATGAAAATTGACACTATAGTAGATTAACTCAAAACATGTTATCCTAGACACCTGCAACCCCTTCAAAATGTAAAAGATTCTTCTACTCCATCTTTTGACAGGAAGTCTCCACCATGTTTTAGTTATCTCACTATTCAAAAGAATATAGGAAGGCTCAAAGTACTCAATACTAATTGGAAAATGGTTTAAATTAAAAGACTCCAACCTTATATCTCCAAATGGGCTTCTAAATGTGCAAACCTCCTGCACTTGCAAACAAAACACCAACCTATTAAGCAGATTTTGGGTAAGAAAGAAAAGGGACTCAAAAGATATGACACATTTATACAAGAAACAACCAAAACTGGTTACCCAAAATCTACTTTCTACCCCTCTCCCCCTTATTACCACAACCAAACCAATACCCTTTCCTACCTCACAGCTACACACATCTCTCAAAATAATGATAAAGAAATGATCCCATACAAATCTCACAAAATGGATCATGTTCCCAGCTTCCACCCATATCCCAACCATCCCAACACTCAATTTATAATGGCTACCTACACACACATAGCAACAATCCAAGTACCTGCACAAACAATCATAAGCAAAAATAGACAGACTCTTATTGTAATAGTTTACACCCATATTGTGCTTCATACAATCCTGCAACATCAACTCAATGTAGGGAGAACTTCTACTCCACTCCCTCACAGAAATTGTCAACATCAAATGGCTAAACTCATTACACAAGGAAATATACCAAGGCTCAAAGACAGTTAAGGGTGTGTGGAGACACAAAATTAATAGACCCAACCTTATATCCCCAAAGAAGTGTTTTTCAGTGTTTATCCCAAACACACTCCTAATTCCCACTAATTCTAGACAATAGGTGCTTGAACCAATAAGAACAAGAAATAAGCTTAACAACCAGCTTATAAACAAAATTAAAGCAGAAATGAAAGCACCACCTACCCTTCTCCCCCTTGTAACTCCTTTCCCATTCCCAAAATTCCTATCCTCACTACTACACTCAACACTCCTGGAAGAGGGAAAAAATCTCACAGTCACACAACCATCCCCCCTTTTTATCCCAATTCCCACTCTCAATTTATAGTGGCTACCTATCAAAAACAACTTATTATTCTGAAGTTCCAGTACCTTGCTGTTGTACCTGCAAATAGCTAAACAATGCCAAAACATTAACCAATTCAATATCCTGTTAGTTACATCAGGCCACTTGCTCAAAAGATTTTGAAAACCATCATTTTTATAAAGGATATTTAGATATATAACAAAAGGGTAAAAGTATTTTAAATATATATCCCTTCTATTATTTATCCCTATATTCCTATTAACATGACAATGACCAACAAATTCCTCAAACATATCCCAAACCAACCTTCCCCATTTTCCAGAAAAGTTCATCTCCATTGAGAAGTTTTTGACAAGTTTTCCACAGTTGCACCTTTATTCAAATGAAAACACCAAACTTTTGCAGCCTCTTCAGACTGTTTTGACACAAAAATATTCAAGCCCAACAATTTCAATCTAACAGTGTTTTTAATAATCAAACTTAAATCCTCCACTGTTCTATTTTTGTTCTGAAAAGTTCTTAAATTTCTTTCTTGCCAAACAAAATAGACCATGGCACCCAACACCAACCTTTGAATGATACTCCAAATTGATTTATTGATTGGACTTGACTGCATAAAATCCACAATTTTAGGCCAATTGTTGGGTGCATGATCAAGTCTAGCCATTTCCTTCAGATTTTTCCAAACTTGATTAGGGAATTCACATTCAAAAAATAAATGTGAGTGTGTATCAGGTTGTTTATGACAAAAGACACATTTCAAATCATTTTTTGTTTCCCACACTCCAATTTTGTCTTGAGTTTTCAATTTCTCTCTAACAGCAAGCCATACAAAAAAGGAGTGTCTAGGAATACATTGATTAAACCACACAAGCTTAAACCATTTAACCTCTTCTTGTTCCTCCCTCAAATCTAACCAAACATTTTTAATGGAAAAATTTCCCACCCTTCCCTGTTTTGATTTCCACAAGACTACATCTTTTTTACCACTAATAAGATTAGGAGGAGGGATATTAAAAAGGAAATCAAATCTCTCAATCCCTTCAATGGGCAAAAACCAGTCCCCATTAATTACCATTTCAGACACTGTGCAATCAGAATTTAAGCCCAATTCATAAATATTTCTTCTAGAGATATAATTACAAAGTGGGCCTAAAGGGTGCCAGTTATCAAACCAAAAGGAAGTATCAGTTCCATCTCCCAATCTAACAATTACATGCCCCCTAGCAGAATTTTTAAATTTCAAAATCTTTTTCCAACTCCAACATGTGTCCTTAAAACCAGGATAATCCCAGAAGTTCCTACCCTTTAACCTTTCCATTTTAATCCATTTAACCCACACAGAATCTTTATTAGACACAATATTCCAAATGTGTTTAATAATTAATGTGTTGTTCCATGTTTTTAAAGATTTTAAACCCAAACCTCCCTGATGTCTAGGAATACAAACATCCTCCCATTTTACTTTAGCTTTCCCCCTTTTTAACTCCCCATGACACCATAAAAACCCTCTCATAATCCTCTCAATTTCCAAAGAAACAGCAACAGGTAACACAAAAACAGACCCCCAATAGATTTGCATGGATTGTAAAACAGAAGAAACAAGTTGTAATCTACCAGCAAAACTAAGAGATTTGTTCTTCCAATCATGCAATCTTTTTTTCACTTTTTCAATTAAAACCAAGCAATGGTGTTCACTTAATCTTTTAGACAAGAGTGGCACACCTAAGTATTTAACTGGAAGAGTACCTATTTTAAAAGGTAAGGTATTTAAAATGTCTCTTTGAATACTCTTAGGGACATTTCCAAAAAAGATTGTACTCTTTTCCATACTTGGTTTCAAACCAGGAACAGAAGTGAATTCATTCAAAGCCTCCTTTATAACACTAACAGAAAGTTTATCACCATTACAAAAGATCAATAAATCATCAGCAAAGCACAAATGTGTAATCTCTAATTCATTACATTTCCAATGATATTTAAATTCAGGGCACTGTTTGATTTTCCTCCTAATCATCAGATTTAGGACTTCCATCACAATAGTAAAAAGATAGGGAGAAAGTGGATCTCCCTGTCTTAATCCTCTAGCCCCTCTAAAAAAACCATTTAAATCACCATTTACATTCACAGAAAAACAAGAAGAAGTCACACATGTCATTATCCATTCAATCATACTATTATGAAAACCAAACTTAATTAAGCAGCTTCTAAGAAAATCCCATTCTACAGTATCATAGGCTTTTTGAATGTCTATTTTCATAGCACACCTAGGATACCCTCTATTTCTATGATAATTTCTCATTAACTCTTGAGTTAAAAGAATATTATCACTGATTTGTCTAGAAGGGATAAAAGCACTTTGGTTTTCATTAACAATATTGCCCAAAACACCCTTAATTCTATTAGCAATAACTTTACTAATGATTTTATAAATAACATTACAACAAGAGATGGGTCTAAAGTCAGCAACAGTTAAGGGTGTATTCATTTTAGGCACAAGGGAAATAATAGTGGCATTTACTTCCTTAAGCAGCTTACCATTAGCAAAAAAGTCCTTGACAGCCTTGCATACCTCAGTCCCCACAATATTCCAAGTACTCTTAAAAAACTTTGCAGAGTATCCATCAGGGCCAGGAGCCTTATTATCATCAATGTCAAACAGTGCAGCCTTGATTTCCTCCTCTGAAACTGATCTGACCATGAAAACAGCTGCTACACTAGAGATTTTATTAGTAAACAAAGAAGAGGGGTCATCAATTGGTAAAACAATAGAATTTTGACCCAACATTTTCTTGAAATGAAGCACAAATTGTTCACTCACTTTATCATCACAGAAACTATCACCATTCAAGTCTTGCACAGTTTCAATTCTATTTCTATTAACTCTACCCTTTACAACCTTATGAAAACATTTAGTATTCCTATCCCCTTCACTAAGCCATTCAACTTTAGCCTTTTGTTTTAAAAACATTTCCTCATCAATGACAGCTAAGTTGTAAGCATTAAGTAAAGTAACCTCTACCTCTCTTAAATCCCAATTGTCTGGTTCATTAACAATCTCAGTTTGCACCTTTTTTAATTCAAATTTCAGCTTCTTAACTTTTTCAAACAGGTTCCCTTGTTTAAAGTTCAAATTCCTTAAAGGTTTTTTAAGCAGTTTAAGTTTTGAAACAACTGAAAACATGGAATGTCCCTCAACCTTTTTACCCCAAATTTCTTTAACTAAAGGAAGAAACTCCTCTTTAGAAGTTAAATAATTATGGAATTTAAATGGTTTTGGTTTAGATCTTTCCAAATCAGGCAAAAGCAACACAGATGGAGTATGGTCTGATGTCATGAAAGGGAGGAATTGGGCATGAGCTTTTGGAAATGCATTAAAGAAATGAATATTAGCCATGACCCTATCCAATTTTTTCATTAAACAGTCAAGTTTTTTAGGACTTTTTTTCCATGTAAATTTTAGACCCATCATATTCACATCATCAATACACAAACTTTCAACACACTCCCTAAAATCATTCATACTAGTAGTTATCCTAGAAGTCCCAGTAGACTTTTCAGCAGGGTCAAGGGTAATGTTAAAATCACCCAAAATAACCCAAGGATTATTACCAACTACACATTTATGCTTCTTTAAGGATTTCCAAAGATCTCTCCTATCTGGGCCTTTAACACATGCATACACAAAAGAAACATAAAAGCTCTTTTGCCCATTCAATGGCTCAATAAAACAATGGATTACTTGAGGGTGAAGATTAAGGACCATCAGTTTAACAGTGCCAGGATCCCATCCTATAATAATCCTAGTTCCCCCATCACAAACACTATTATTTGAGATCCAATTCCATTGTCCAAAAACTGTTTTGCAAATATTTACAAGTTTTTTCTTAATGACATGAGTTTCCAAAATCCCACAAAGACTAAAGCCCCCATCAATGATTAAATTTTTAACTTCTTTTTGGTTAGGGATGTTATTAAGACCCCTAATGTTCCAAGAAAAAAGTTTTAAAACCATTTTAATAGCTTTTAGATGTGCCTGCCCCATCATTCTGAGAAGCAGTGGCAAAATTAGACCCATCCTCATTCATAAAAACAGCAGTACCATTATCATCATCACACACATCATCATCACAGATATTCAAATAACCATCAATATCATTTTCAAAACATTTTTTATAGAAGAAAGGTACCTGGAAGAGTGACCAAGATAGAAAAACCTGTTTTGGTGGCAGCTTCCTCTTGTTTACCCACTCCATAACATCATCAATTTGCTCAGAAGTTAAAGGTAGCTCCTCATCAGTCACCATATCATTCCCACCCTCAAATCCCTTCATCCCATCCTTATCCAAAGCCCCAAAAGCATTTGATATGGGAACACTTCCAGTATCTGTTACTCCCAATTTACTTTCTGATTTTCCTCCTGTAAATATGATGTTCTTATCCACCTTAATGCCTTTCCCTTTATCCATAGTCCCTGCAACCACATTCTTTTTTACATTATCATCACCACTGTTTTTCTTCAGGATTTGAGGCCCCACACTGGACTTGTTTTGGCCATATACCCCACCACTTGATGAATTCCTATTACTTCCATTCCCATAATTAAACTGCCTACCTTGATTATTTCTATTCCAATTCCTGGGAGGGCCATAAAACCTCCCCTGAACATTCCCATTTCTAGACTGCCACTTCCCTTGAAAACTCTCATTACCATTCATATTTAAATTCTTATTTTGGGACTGAATTGGCTTATTTCTCTTTCCCACCTGAATAAAACCTTCAGTATCCACCTTATTCTTATCCATTCCCAATGCTGATTTTACAGCTTCAGAGGCTGCTCTAGCTAATTTCTCTTCCTCAGAAAGCTCTCTAACATTACATGACTCAAAATTATGCCCAAACACTCTACAATGGATGCAACAAGGAGGTTTCCATTGGTATTCTACCTTCAAATTAATCATCTTCTGATCCTTAAAAATATCATGAGCCACAGGGTAGAAGGCTTTAATGGTATCAGGTAGATCACCATCAGCAGATACCTCCACCAACACTCTAGCAAACCCAGACCTCCCAGATTTGTTAACACACCTTTCCTTAGTAAGCTTATCCATTAAAATAGGCCTACCAACTCTACTAACCAACTGCCCTATACTGCCTCCACTCCACAAGTTCATAGGTAAATCTAAAATCTTAATCCAAATAGGTACCTTTGTAGGTGCAGGTTTTTCCAAGACAATGTCTGGATCCCATTTTTTCAAAAACAGGGGAATATTGTTGACCAACCAAGTACCACTCTCTAGAACAGTTTTCATACCCTCTTCTTTCTCAAATTTAAAGAAGAAAAAGCCACTGTTGTTTAAGGATACATTAACCAGACCATAAGCTCTCCACATTCTTTTGAGATTATAATTCACCACTGAATAAGTCATCTTCTCTCCCAGAAAGTATCCACACAAACACAATGCATAATCTGCATTAGCTTTTTCAATATATTCCCCAATTAACCTAACAACCAAATCTCCATTTGCATCTAAATCAGGGGGGAAATATTCCATTTTAGTGATCTCCTCTTCTTTTTCCTTAGC
>CAJVGC010000591.1:0-24974 GCA_910822075.1 Senecio squalidus | reverse complement strand
CTACTATATACAGGTTTTCCATAATCAAATAACATAATTTTTATTTTTCACATCTTTTTGTCTATGCTCGTGAACAGGTATTCACGAGTTTGTGTGATTTCCTTGATTTGGCCATATCTTTCTCGTACGGATACCGATGGAGGTAGAATCAATTTGGGAATGATATTAGACACCAAGAGCTACTATATACAGGTTTTCCATAATCAAATAACATAATTTTTATTTTTCACATCTTTTTGTCTATGCTCGTGAACAGGTATTCACGAGTTTGTGTGATTTCCTTGATTTGGCCATATTTTCTCGTACGGATACCGATGGAGGTAGAATCAATTTGGGAATGATATTAGACACCAAGAGCTACTATATACAGGTTTTCCATAATCAAATAACATAATTTTTATTTTTCACATCTTTTTGTCTATGCTCGTGAACAGGTTTGTGTGATTTCCTTGATTTGGCCATATTTTTCTCGTACGGATACCGATGGAGGTAGAATCAATTTAGGAATGATATTAGACACCAAGAGCTACTATATACAGGTTTTCCATAATCAAATAACATAATTTTTATTTTTCACATCTTTTTGTCTATGCTCGTGAACAGGTATTCACGAGTTTGTGTGATTTCATTGATTTCACCATATTTTTCTCGTACGGATACCGATGGAGGTAGAATCAATTTGGGAATGATATTAGACACCAAGAGCTACTATATACAGGTTTTCCATAATCAAATAACATAATTTTTATTTTTCACATCTTTTTGTCTATGCTCGTGAACAGGTATTCACGAGTTTGTGTGATTTCATTGATTTCACCATATTTTTCTCGTACGGATACCGATGGAGGTAGAATCAATTTGGGAATGATATTAGACACCAAGAGCTACTATATACAGGTTTTCCATAATCAAATAACATAATTTTTATTTTTCACATCTTTTTGTCTATGCTCGTGAACAGGTATTCACGAGTTTGTGTGATTTCCTTGATTTGGCCATATCTTTCTCGTACGGATACCGATGGAGGTAGAATCAATTTGGGAATGATATTAGACACCAAGAGCTACTATATACAGGTTTTCCATAATCAAATAACATAATTTTTATTTTTCACATCTTTTTGTCTATGCTCGTGAACAGGTATTCACGAGTTTGTGTGATTTCATTGATTTCACCATATTTTTCTCGTACGGATACCGATGGAGGTAGAATCAATTTGGGAATGATATTAGACACCAAGAGCTACTATATACAGGTTTTCCATAATCAAATAACATAATTTTTATTTTTCACATCTTTTTGTCTATGCTCGTGAACAGGTATTCACGAGTTTGTGTGATTTCCTTGATTTGGCCATATCTTTCTCGTACGGATACCGATGGAGGTAGAATCAATTTGGGAATGATATTAGACACCAAGAGCTACTATATACAGGTTTTCCATAATCAAATAACATAATTTTTATTTTTCACATCTTTTTGTCTATGCTCGTGAACAGGTATTCACGAGTTTGTGTGATTTCCTTGATTTGGCCATATTTTTCTCGTACGGATACCGATGGAGGTAGAATCAATTTGGGAATGATATTAGACACCAAGAGCTACTATATACAGGTTTTCCATAATCAAATAACATAATTTTTATTTTTCACATCTTTTTGTCTATGCTCGTGAACAGGTATTCACGAGTTTGTGTGATTTCCTTGATTTGGCCATATTTTTCTCGTACGGATACCGATGGAGGTAGAATCAATTTGGGAATGATATTAGACACCAAGAGCTACTATATACAGGTTTTCCATAATCAAATAACATAATTTTTATTTTTCACATCTTTTTGTCTATGCTCGTGAACAGGTATTCACGAGTTTGTGTGATTTCCTTGATTTGGCCATATCTTTCTCGTACGGATACCGATGGAGGTAGAATCAATTTGGGAATGATATTAGACACCAAGAGCTACTATATACAGGTTTTCCATAATCAAATAACATAATTTTTATTTTTCACATCTTTTTGTCTATGCTCGTGAACAGGTATTCACGAGTTTGTGTGATTTCTTGATTTGGCCATATTTTTCTCGTACGGATACCGATGGAGGTAGAATAAATTTGGGAATGATATTAGACACCAAGAGCTACTATATACAGGTTTTCCATAATCAAATAACATAATTTTTATTTTTCACATCTTTTTGTCTATGCTCGTGAACAGGTATTCACGAGTTTGTGTGATTTCATTGATTTCACCATATTTTTCTCGTACGGATACCGATGGAGGTAGAATCAATTTAGGAATGATATTAGACACCAAGAGCTACTATATACAGGTTTTCCATAATCAAATAACATAATTTTTTATTTTTCAGTTCTTTTTATTTATGCTCGTGAACAAGTATTCACGAGTTTGTGTGATTTCCTTGATTTGGCCATATCTTTCTCGTACGGATACCGATGGAGGTAGAATCAATTTGGGAATGATATTAGACACCAAGAGATACTATATACAGGTTTTCCATAATCAAATAACATAATTTTATTTTTCACATCTTTTTGTCTATGCTCGTGAACAGGTATTCACGAGTTTGTGTGATTTCTTGATTTGGCCATATTTTTCTCGTACGGATACCGATGGAGGTAGAATCAATTTGGGAATGATATTAGACACCAAGAGCTACTATATACAGGTTTTCCATAATCAAATAACATAATTTTTATTTTTCACATCTTTTTGTCTATGCTCGTGAACAGGTATTCACGAGTTTGTGTGATTTCATTGATTTGGGCATATTTTTCTCGTACGGATACCGATGGAGGTAGAATCAATTTGGGAATGATATTAGACACCAAGAGCTACTATATACAGGTTTTCCATAATCAAATAACATAATTTTTATTTTTCACATCTTTTTGTCTATGCTCGTGAACAGGTATTCACGAGTTTGTGTGATTTCCTTGATTTGGCCATATCTTTCTCGTACGGATACCGATGGAGGTAGAATCAATTTGGGAATGATATTAGACACCAAGAGCTACTATATACAGGTTTTCCATAATCAAATAACATAATTTTATTTTTCACATCTTTTTGTCTATGCTCGTGAACAGGTATTCACGAGTTTGTGTGATTTCCTTGATTTGGCCATATATTTCTCGTACGGATACCGATGGAGGTAGAATCAATTTGGGAATGATATTAGACACCAAGAGCTACTATATACAGGTTTTCCATAATCAAATAACATAATTTTTATTTTTCACATCTTTTTGTCTATGCTCGTGAACAGGTATTCACGAGTTTGTGTGATTTCCTTGATTTGGCCATATTTTTCTCGTACGGATACCGATGGAGGTAGAATCAATTTGGGAATGATATTAGACACCAAGAGCTACTATATACAGGTTTTCCATAATCAAATAACATAATTTTTATTTTTCACATCTTTTTGTCTATGCTCGTGAACAGGTATTCACGAGTTTGTGTGATTTCATTGATTTCACCATATTTTTCTCGTACGGATACCGATGGAGGTAGAATCAATTTAGGAATGATATTAGACACCAAGAGCTACTATATACAGGTTTTCCATAATCAAATAACATAATTTTTTATTTTTCAGTTCTTTTTATTTATGCTCGTGAACAAGTATTCACGAGTTTGTGTGATTTCCTTGATTTGGCCATATCTTTCTCGTACGGATACCGATGGAGGTAGAATCAATTTGGGAATGATATTAGACACCAAGAGATACTATATACAGGGTTTCCATAATCAAATAACATAATTTTAATTTTTCACATCTGTTTGTCTATGCTCGTGAACAGGTATTCACGAGTTTGTGTGATTTCCTTGATTTGGCCATATTTTTCTCGTACGGATACCGATAGAGGTAGAATAATTTGGGAATGATATTAGCCACCAAGAGCTACTATATACAGGTTTTCCATAATCAAATAACATAATTTTTATTTTTCACATCTTTTTGTCTATGCTCGTGAACAGGTATTCACGAGTTTGTGTGATTTCATTGATTTCACCATATTTTTCTCGTACGGATACCGATGGAGGTAGAATCAATTTGGGAATGATATTAGACACCAAGAGCTACTATATACAGGTTTTCCATAATCAAATAACATAATTTTTTATTTTTCACTTCTTTTTGTCTATGCTCGTGAACAAGTATTCACGAGTTTGTGTGATTTCCTTGATTTGACCATATCTTTCTCGTACGGATACCGATGGAGGTAGAATCAATTTGGGAATGATATTAGTCACCAAGAGCTACTATATACAGGTTTTTCATAATCAAATAACATAATTTTCATTTTTCACATCTTTTTGTCTATGCTCGTGAACAGGTATTCACGAGTTTGTGTGATTTCCTTGATTTGGCCATATCTTTCTCGTACGGATACCGATGGAGGTAGAATCAATTTGGGAATGATATTAGACACCAAGAGCAACTATATACAGGGTTTCCATAATCAAATATGTGACATTCGCGAATTTCACGGTATTATTCTATCGTCTCGTATTCGTTTTATTTATTTATATTCGTGTTTTGACCCTATTGTATTCCTTTTTATGTTTATCATATTCGTATTTATGGAGTATCGTATTTGTATTTTATGCGTATTTGCGTTTATCGGGTATATAGCGTGTAATTCGGATCTTTATGTCGGGAACGTATAGTCTAAAGTGCCTTTAGTATAAGTCTAGTATGCTCATATGATAAGTTTAGGGGAATTATGCCTTAATATTATGATTAAGATTAACGTTTAAAAAGTATTTCATGTTTAGTCCCTTCGGAAATTTTATTACGAAATTAGTCCTATGTCAAAAGTTATTACAAAAATAGTCCCCAATCTGGTTTTGTCCTTATCTACATTTTTGATTTTGTCTTATTCTTCCATCTATCTTCCTTCTCAAGAAATATCACCAACACTCTCTCTCTCTAAAACACAAAAAAACCCCATAAACACACCACCTTCTCTCTAGATTATCCGACGATCCGACCGTCCAAATTCAAATCCGAGACCGGATTCTTGTTCCTTATCATCATCTTCATATATCCTCCGAATTTCATCACAATCAAGTAAGTATTTCTCCGTTTTGATTTTAAACTTTTATCCATTTTTATACAATAACGTAAATCACATTTTTAACCATTGAAACCGAGATTTTATCGAATATTATTGTATGTTATTGCAATCTGGACATAGGGTATTAATTGTAGATCAAACGGACATCAAAAACTCTCAAAACTCGATTTTTCCGGTCATCTTCCTCGCAAATTCCGACCAGCACGTAATTCCCTTTTTCATGCACGAAATTCCCTATATCGTTCACGAAATTCAGTAGTAAATCACGTAATACGTGACTTACGTTCACGTAAGTCACCACCTTGGTCACGAAATACAGCTTGTGTCACGTAAGTCACCACCTAGTCACGTAAATCTGCTGAAGTCCACGAAATTCTTCCATGCACGTAAGTCTTGTTTCTTGTCACGTAATTTCGCATGCCGGTCACGTAAGTTTCATGCTAATCACGTAATTTGGTATTGTTCACAATTGAATGTTCCTTGCATGCACTAGAGTTCCATGCACGTGATTATGATGACATATCATGTAATTTGTAATCATAGCATGTGTCTTCTTATTGTTTTTCTTTTACCAAACAGCTTTCTCAACCACACACATTCATATTCATATTATTCATATCTAGTATCATAATAGTTCACAAGTTACTATTATTATTACTAAAATGAGATTACACAAGTTATTATTATTATTACTAAATTAATATTGCATAATATTTAACTTTCCGAAACGTTTGTATTCCGTTATATCTATAATCCTTTGGTTATTTTAAAACCCGTATAAAACTTTAATCATTAAGGCATAACCCTACTAGACTTAGAGATACTTAGACATATTTTATTTACGTGATGTATAGGGCACTTAGATATTGGAGCTTGACGGTATTGTATTATTTCCCGACATATAAGGATTCGGATTGCTTTGCTATCAGTGAGTTATTCGTTGCCCTTTTTACCGCTTTTATATTTTTGGGCATGATTAGCGTTAAACAAAGGTATTTTTGTATGTATTATGGTATGATATTAAAATATGCATGGGTACGATTTGTACAATGTATATGTATTACGGATATGATGCTTTAGATGGTCTTACCCAAACTCGTACCGCCTTTGTGGTAGTATGAGGCCCCTTATAAACACCTGTTAGCTATTAGCCGCCGGAAGTATGTATAGCGCTATATGGGTCTTGCAAACCCTCATTCTAACACGCTATTATGATAAGGGAGGAGCCCTGTCCGTGTTGGTAATGTTACGACCGAGTATTTTATTTATCGAGAACAACCTAGCTTAAGACACTAGGTGGGGTTAGTTGCCTGTATTTGTTGAGGTTCAGGTGTATCTTATATTCCTAAAGCTGCTATCTATCCAGTATGTATTTATGTGATGATTATGGTATTTTACGGTATATGTATGGTTATTTTATAAAAAGGTTTTGTATACTTCAAATATATTTTGAAATATCTTTTCAAAATGACTTATCTTCAAACCTTATCTTTTCGGGGTCAAAACTTATTGAAAACTTTTATACGATTATGTTTTCATTTACTATTGCGAATAATTCACCAACTTTATGTTGACGTCGTATTTTTAACGCTTTTCAGGGATTTGAGGTTACTCTATCTGATTGCTATGCGTTATCTGGCTACGTGGATTTTTGCTGGAATGTATCTTGTTTATTGTAATTCCTTAGTATCCCAGACTATGTAGCCGTATTTTGATATTCTGGATGACTGTAATAAGTATTCAACTTTCAAACTCTTTTATCTATGTTGATTATGTTTGGTTATTTATGTTTGATGTAACCTTGAATCTCTGATACCGTATACACTGTACACCTCGGTTCCGCCATTTCTATGCGGGGTGTGACAGAAGTTGGTATCAGAGCCAATGGTTATAGCGAACTAAGTGACCTTACTGAATCACTTAGACTATGACCTAGGCTTTTGGACCTATCTGATTTACTCTATGTGCGCAATTCTTTCTTATGTGGGCCTGTATGTGATCTATGTGCTATGTGTGCTTTTATTTCGCTTTTTATGTTTTGAGGCCTGCTCGTTTTAGTCGCACGTACAGTTTATCGTTCTGATTTATTCCGTTTGATATTCGTAGAAGATGCCGCCTAAGAGATCTACTTCTAGAGCTACTTCTACTAGAGCTACTCCTGCCGCCACTGCTACCAGAAAGTCGGCAAGACGAGGTCGCTCTACTGCGAGATCGGGTGCTATACCCCAGAGTACTACTGCTATTCCGAATACTACTACTTCTACCGCTCCAGATATCAGTCAGCTGATTGCGCAGCAGATTGCAGCAGCTATTCCAGTGATTGTTGCTCAACTTAAGGAGACGCCGGTGCAAGAGCCTGACTTAGGGTTTGAAGAACCCGTGATGCAAGATGTTGAAGCTGAAGGTATGGCGTCTGGGCGCGATGGTTCCGATGTTGGCAGGGCAGTGCACATAGGATCTGGTGGACCAAATATTGAGATTGAAGATCCACCCAGAGGCTGTTCATATAAAGCTTTCCTGGACTGCAGACCCGCTGAGTTTAGGGGTACTGAAGATGCAGTTGCTACTCTTCAATGGTTTGAAAGGATGGAGTCCGTATTTGATGTATCTGGATGTGCTGAGGAGAGCATGGTGAAGTATGCTACATATCTGTTCCAGGGTAAAGCCCTCTCTTGGTGGAACTCTGTGAAGAAGGTTCAAGGTCGAGCTGCTGTCACCTTGATGACCTGGGAAAACTTGAAAGTTTTGATGAAGAAGGAATATGTGCCGTCGTCTGAGACGCAGCGTTTGGAGGATGAGTTTTGGAACCTAACTATGCAAGGTTCTAACTTCCGTGGATATGTGAACCGCTTCTATGACTTATGTGTCCTGGTTCCTCGTTTGGCTCGTACCGAGAACGAGAGGATTGAACGGTTCGCGAATGGTTTGCCGCAGACTATGCGAGACCATATCATTTCTCATCTTCCGGGTACACTTCAGAGCGCTGTTGATATTGCTGGTAAGTTGGTCGCTAGTGCAATCCGTGGTGGTACACTACAGCCAGCTGTGAACCGAAAAGACTCTGGTCGATCTGACAGAAGAGAAAGGGGTAATTCGAGGAAGAGGAGCCGTAGCCATGATCCGAGGCCGCAACTTCCTCAGGTTTATGCGTTGACTGGCGCTGGAGCTGGTTATCAGGGTAAGCACCCTAGGTGTGGCACTTGTAATAGTGCTCATGCGCCTAACGTAGCGTGTTGGGTATGCAAACGCTGCAAGAGGTTAGGCCACACCGAGGAATTTTGTAGGAGAACTGTTGGTGCGTGTTATGAGTGTGGAGAAATGGGTCACCTCCGTCAGCAGTGTCCCAAGCTTGTATCGTCTACTTCCCATCCTACTCCTGGTGCTGGTGCTAGTGCTAGAGGGAATCCTGCAAAGAGCCGAGCTTTTGCTATGGAATCTGCGGAAGCTCATCAGGATCCTACAGTAGTTACTGGTACATTTCTTGTTGACGATTATCCTGCTTTCGTTTTATTTGATTCGGGTGCCGATAGAAGCTTTATTTCTAGTGACTTTCGTCCCTTAGTAAACCGTGCCTCTAGTCCTTTAGAGCCTGCCTATGAAGTAGAGATAGCTGATGGTAGATGTGCCTGTGTTAGGGAAGTTATCCGTGATGTATCCCTTGTTTTAGCCGATATTCCTTTCGTCATCGACCTTATTCCGATGAAGCTCGGTAGTTTCGACATCGTAGTCGGTATGGATTGGTTAGCGAAGCATAAAGGAGAGATAGTATGTTATGAGAAGCTTATCCGTATTCAGAAGCCGGATGGAGATAAGTTGATTGTACACGGAGATAAGTCCGGGAAACGCCTTAAGGTCATTTCTTGTATGAAGGTTCGCGAGTATGTTCGTAAAGGTTGTTCTTTATTCCTCGCTCATCTGGTGAAGAAAGATTCTGCAATCAAGATTGATGGTGTGCCTATTGTCCGCGAGTATTCTGACGTATTTCCCGACGATTTACCTGGAGTCCCTCCCCAGAGACAAACCGATTTTCGTATTGACCTTATTCCTGGAGCTGCACCTGTTGCTAAAGCTCCGTATCGTTTGGCTCCTTCCGAGATGCTCGAGTTGTCGAAACAGATTCAGGAACTGGTAGATAAGGGTTTTATTCGTCCTAGTTTCTCCCCGTGGGGTGCTCCTGTTCTCTTTGTTAAGAAGAAGGATGGCTCCATGCGTTTATGTATTGATTATCGGGAGTTAAACAAGTTGACTGTGAAGAACCGTTATCCCCTTCCTCGTATTGATGACTTATTCGATCAACTTCAGGGTTCTTGTTATTTCTCCAAGATCGATCTTCGTTCTGGTTATCATCAGTTGAGGGTTCGAGAAGATGATATACCTAAGACTGCTTTTCGTACTCGTTATGGTCATTACGAGTTCATGGTGATGCCGTTTGGTATGACAAACGCCCCTGCAGCATTCATGGAACTAATGAACCGTATTTGTCGTCCGTATCTGGACAAATTCGTTATCGTATTCATTGACGACATTCTTATTTATTCCCGAAGTCGCAAGGAACATGAAGAGCATTTGCGTCTTGTTCTAGAAGTGCTTCGAAGAGAGAAGTTGTATGCGAAATTCTCTAAGTGCGAGTTCTGGTTGTCTGAAGTTCAATTCCTTGGCCACGTGGTTAGCGCGAAGGGTATTCATGTTGATCCTGCTAAGATTGAAGCTGTTAAAAGTTGGGTTGCACCGAAGTCACCGACCGAAATCCGTTCATTTTTGGGTCTTGCTGGGTATTATCGCCGATTTATCGAGAATTTCTCCAAGATTGCTTCACCGATGACTAAGTTGACACAGAAGAGTGAACCTTTCGTTTGGGGTTCCGATCAGGAGGAAGCATTTCAGATATTGAAGCAGCGGTTGTGTAACGCGCCTATTCTTAGTCTGCCAGTTGGTTCCGAAAATTTTGTGGTTTATTGCGACGCTTCGCACAAGGGTCTGGGTTGTGTGCTTATGCAAAATGGTAAAGTTATAGCCTACGCTTCGCGTCAGCTGAAAATCCATGAGCAGAACTACACGACACATGATCTAGAGTTGGGAGCTGTCGTCTTTGCATTGAAGATTTGGAGACACTATCTGTATGGGACCAAGTGCACTGTATTCACCGACCATAAGAGTCTTCAACACATATTTGATCAAAAGATGCTGAATATGAGACAACGACGATGGGTTGAGTTACTGAACGACTATGATTGCGACATTCGCTATCACCCCGGTAAGGCGAACGTTGTTGCTGATGCACTAAGTCGTAAGGAAACAGTCAAGCCTGTCCGTATTCGTTCTATGGTGATATCTATTCAGACGAGCTTGAAGGCTCGGATTATTCAAGCACAGGAAGGTACTATGACTGAAGACCGTGTGAAAGATGAAAGATTGTATAAGTTAGCATTGGAGTTAGAACCGAAGGAGGATGGAGTTCTGTATTTCCTCGAGCGTATTTGGGTTCCGGTTAGTATCCGTCAGTTGATTCTGGACGAAGCCCATAAGTCGAATTATTCCATTCATCCGGGTTCCGACAAGATGTATCATGATTTGAAAGACTTCTATTGGTGGCCGGGTATGAAACGCGAAATCGCCGAGTATGTTAGTCGATGTTTGACTTGTTCCAAGGTGAAGATTGAATATCAGAAACCGTCTGGACTACTTCAACAACCGAAGATCCCCGAGTGGAAATGGGAGCGTATTACTATGGACTTTGTTACAAAGCTTCCGAGATCTTCGAGGGGTTATGACAGTATTTGGGTTATTGTGGATCGTCTGACGAAGTCTGCTCATTTCCTTCCGATTCGCGAGAACTATCCGATGGAGAGATTCGTACGCTTGTATATTTCCGAGATTGTATCGAAACATGGTGTTCCAGTATCTATTATTTCCGACCGTGATGCGCGTTTCACTTCACGATTTTGGAAGACTTTTCAGACCGCTATGGGTACGAGACTAGATATGAGTACCGCTTATCATCCTCAGACCGATGGTCAGAGTGAGAGAACTATCCAGACTATGGAAGATATGCTACGAGCTTGCGCTATTGATTTTGGTGGTAGTTGGGATGTTCATTTACCGTTGATCGAGTTCTCGTACAACAACAGCTATCACACGAGTATCAAGTGTGCACCGTTTGAAGCTCTATATGGCCGTAAATGTCGATCACCTGTATGTTGGGCAGAAGTTGGAGATAGTCAGATATCCGGTCCGGAGATTATTCAAGAGACCACTGACAAGATCTTCAAGATCAAGGACCGATTGATTACTGCCAGAGATCGACAGAAGAAGTATGCTGATAAGCGCAGGAAGCCTCTCGAGTTCAGTGTTGGAGATATGGTATTATTGAAGGTACCTCCGTGGAAAGGGGTTGTCCGATTTGTGAAGCGCAGCAAGCTGAGTCCGAGATACACGGGTCCATTCAAGATCTTAGCCCGTGTCGGCCCAGCTGCGTATCGACTAGATTTGCCGGCAGAACTGAGCAGCGTACATAATGTATTCCATGTATCTCAGTTGAAGAAGTGCCTGGCTGACGAGACGTTATTAGTTCCACTTGAGCAACTCCAGATTGACGATAAGCTTCACTTCGTTGAGGAACCGATCGAGATCGTTGCTAGTGATGTTAAGCGTCTGCGACGAAGTAAGATTCCGATTGTCAAAGTTCGCTGGAATTCCCGCTTTGGTGCTGAGTTCACATGGGAACGCGAAGATGAAATTCTGCGGAAGTATCCTCACCTTTCTCCCGGAAGTAGTACCCAGTGATAATTTCGAGGACGAAATTCTTTTTACTTGGGGAGACTGTGACATTCGCGAATTTCACGGTATTATTCTATCGTCTCGTATTCGTTTTATTTATTTATATTCGTGTTTTGACCCTATTGTATTCCTTTTTATGTTTATCATATTCGTATTTATGGAGTATCGTATTTGTATTTTATGCGTATTTGCGTTTATCGGGTATATAGCGTGTAATTCGGATCTTTATGTCGGGAACGTATAGTCTAAAGTGCCTTTAGTATAAGTCTAGTATGCTCATATGATAAGTTTAGGGGAATTATGCCTTAATATTATGATTAAGATTAACGTTTAAAAAGTATTTCATGTTTAGTCCCTTCGGAAATTTTATTACGAAATTAGTCCTATGTCAAAAGTTATTACAAAAATAGTCCCCAATCTGGTTTTGTCCTTATCTACATTTTTGATTTTGTCTTATTCTTCCATCTATCTTCCTTCTCAAGAAATATCACCAACACTCTCTCTCTCTAAAACACAAAAAAACCCCATAAACACACCACCTTCTCTCTAGATTATCCGACGATCCGACCGTCCAAATTCAAATCCGAGACCGGATTCTTGTTCCTTATCATCATCTTCATATATCCTCCGAATTTCATCACAATCAAGTAAGTATTTCTCCGTTTTGATTTTAAACTTTTATCCATTTTTATACAATAACGTAAATCACATTTTTAACCATTGAAACCGAGATTTTATCGAATATTATTGTATGTTATTGCAATCTGGACATAGGGTATTAATTGTAGATCAAACGGACATCAAAAACTCTCAAAACTCGATTTTTCCGGTCATCTTCCTCGCAAATTCCGACCAGCACGTAATTCCCTTTTTCATGCACGAAATTCCCTATATCGTTCACGAAATTCAGTAGTAAATCACGTAATACGTGACTTACGTTCACGTAAGTCACCACCTTGGTCACGAAATACAGCTTGTGTCACGTAAGTCACCACCTAGTCACGTAAATCTGCTGAAGTCCACGAAATTCTTCCATGCACGTAAGTCTTGTTTCTTGTCACGTAATTTCGCATGCCGGTCACGTAAGTTTCATGCTAATCACGTAATTTGGTATTGTTCACAATTGAATGTTCCTTGCATGCACTAGAGTTCCATGCACGTGATTATGATGACATATCATGTAATTTGTAATCATAGCATGTGTCTTCTTATTGTTTTTCTTTTACCAAACAGCTTTCTCAACCACACACATTCATATTCATATTATTCATATCTAGTATCATAATAGTTCACAAGTTACTATTATTATTACTAAAATGAGATTACACAAGTTATTATTATTATTACTAAATTAATATTGCATAATATTTAACTTTCCGAAACGTTTGTATTCCGTTATATCTATAATCCTTTGGTTATTTTAAAACCCGTATAAAACGTTAATCATTAAGGCATAACCCTACTAGACTTAGAGATACTTAGACATATTTTATTTACGTGATGTATAGGGCACTTAGATATTGGAGCTTGACGGTATTGTATTATTTCCCGACATATAAGGATTCGGATTGCTTTGCTATCAGTGAGTTATTCGTTGCCCTTTTTACCGCTTTTATATTTTTGGGCATGATTAGGGTTAAACAAAGGTATTTTTGTATGTATTATGGTATGATATTAAAATATGCATGGGTACGATTTGTACAATGTATATGTATTACGGATATGATGCTTTAGATGGTCTTACCCAAACTCGTACCGCCTTTGTGGTAGTATGAGGCCCCTTATAAACACCTGTTAGCTATTAGCCGCCGGAAGTATGTATAGCGCTATATGGGTCTTGCAAACCCTCATTCTAACACGCTATTATGATAAGGGAGGAGCCCTGTCCGTGTTGGTAATGTTACGACCGAGTATTTTATTTATCGAGAACAACCTAGCTTAAGACACTAGGTGGGGTTAGTTGCCTGTATTTGTTGAGGTTCAGGTGTATCTTATATTCCTAAAGCTGCTATCTATCCAGTATGTATTTATGTGATGATTATGGTATTTTACGGTATATGTATGGTTATTTTATAAAAAGGTTTTGTATACTTCAAATATATTTTGAAATATCTTTTCAAAATGACTTATCTTCAAACCTTATCTTTTCGGGGTCAAAACTTATTGAAAACTTTTATACGATTATGTTTTCATTTACTATTGCGAATAATTCACCAACTTTATGTTGACGTCGTATTTTTAACGCTTTTCAGGGATTTGAGGTTACTCTATCTGATTGCTATGCGTTATCTGGCTACGTGGATTTTTGCTGGAATGTATCTTGTTTATTGTAATTCCTTAGTATCCCAGACTATGTAGCCGTATTTTGATATTCTGGATGACTGTAATAAGTATTCAACTTTCAAACTCTTTTATCTATGTTGATTATGTTTGGTTATTTATGTTTGATGTAACCTTGAATCTCTGATACCGTATACACTGTACACCTCGGTTCCGCCATTTCTATGCGGGGTGTGACAAAATAACATAATTTTTATTTTTCACATCTTTTTCTCTATGCTCGTGAACAGGTATTCACGAGTTTGTGTGATTTCCTTGATTTGGCCATATTTTTCTCGTACGGATACCGATGGAGGTAGAATCAATTTGGGAATGATATTAGACACCAAGAGCTACTATATACAGGTTTTTGATAATCGAATAACATAATTTTTTATTTTTCACTTCTTTTTGTCTATGCTCGTGAATAAGTATTCACGAGTTTGTGTGATTTCCTTGATTTGGCCATATCTTTCTCGTACGGATACCGATGGAGGTAGAATCAATTTAGGAATGATATTAGACACCAAGAGCTACTATATACAGGTTTTCCATAATCAAATAACATAATTTTTATTTTTCACATCTTTTTATCTGTGCTCGTGAACAGGTATTCACGAGTTTGTGTGATTTCATTGATTTCACCATATTTTTCTCGTACGGATACCGATGGAGGTAGAATCAATTTGGGAATGATATTAGACACCAAGAGCTACTATATACAGGTTTTCCATAATCAAATAACATAATTTTTTATTTTTCAGTTCTTTTTATTTATGCTCGTGAACAAGTATTCACGAGTTTGTGTGATTTCCTTGATTTGGCCATATCTTTCTCGTACGGATACCGATGGAGGTAGAATCAATTTGGGAATGATATTAGACACCAAGAGATACTATATACAGGGTTTCCATAATCAAATAACATAATTTTAATTTTTCACATCTGTTTGTCTATGCTCGTGAACACAGGTATTCACGAGTTTGTGTGATTTCCTTCATTTGGCCATATTTTTCTCGTACGGATACCGATAGAGGTAGAATAAATTTGGGAATGATATTAGCCACCAAGAGCTACTATATACAGGTTTTCCATAATCAAATAACATAATTTTTATATTTCACATCTTTTTGTCTATGCTCGTGAACAGGTATTCACGAGTTTGTGTGATTTCCTTGATTTGGCCATATCTTTCTCGTACGGATACGGATGGAGGTAGAATCAATTTGTAAGACCGTGCCCGAATCCGACCCGATACTTGACTTGTAACTTTAATTCGGACTTTGTAATTGTATACATTTGACGATTTATAAAAGTTCAATTTGAGTTATGTATATTTGGGTTATCTTAATTCTATTTAAACCTTGTAACATTATTAATGTGTTATCTTGCATGTGTACATTAATGTACACTTTAACCACAGGGAGAAACTCCTCCTTTTTACACAAAAAACTTGCAAATTTAAAAGGCCTTGGTTTAGACCTTCTAAGTTCAGGTATTTGAATCACACTAGGGGAGTGGTCAGATGTTACAAATGGAAGAAACAAAGCATTAGCAGCTGGGAATTTTTCAAGAAAAGCACAGTTAGACATTACTCTATCTAACTTTCTTAAAAGACTATCTTCAGCATTTGGACTTTTTTTCCATGTAAACTTCAACCCAGACATACAAATGTCATCAATCTCTATATTATGAATGCAGTCCCTAAACTCAGCCATGCTACTAGTAATCACAGAAGCACCAACAGAACTCTCTGCAGTATCCAAAGTAGCATTAAAATCCCCCAACAGTGTCCAGGGTCTGTTCTTCACAGAGGCTTTAATCAAAAGTAATTGCTCCCATAAAATTCTTCTAGGAACCATTTTATGATGTGCATAAATAAAAGTATAGAAAAAACCATCATTGCTATTCACAGGCTCAACAAAACAATGAATAAACTGAGAATGTTGATGAAGAACCATAACATTTACATTATTAGAATTCCATCCCACAACAATTCTAGTACCCCCATTTGAAACATCATGATTAGAAACCCACTTCCAGCCACCAAAAATAGCATTACAAACTCTATTTAAGTTGTTTCTATATAAATGAGTTTCAAGCAAAGCACAAACACTAAAGCTACCATCACTAATTAAATCTTTAACTTGGGTTTGATTAGAAGACTTATTTAAGCCTCTAATATTCCAGGCTGCCATTTTAATTATCATTTAAAACAGATTTTGAGGAAGAAGCACCCACAAACTGTTGGTCCTTCACAGAATCATCCTTAGCCATGAAACTAGCTATCCCATTACCTTCAGATCCTACATCTTCATCATAAAAGTTTGGATCCATCCCAAAATTTGCAGCATTTAACATGAAATAATCTAATTGAGCCTTACTCCATCTCTCTTTTTCAGTAACAGTTGGATTTTTCTTTTGATCAAAGAAACCATCAATTACAGTTTTTTCAGATTCAAAAATTAAATTATCAACATCCCAACTATCCTCTTCATCCCCTTCATCTATTAACCCCCCAAAAGAATTAGACATAAGAACATCATTACTCTCCTCCTCCACTCCTTTCATTTTTTGCTTATCTCTGTTATCACTAATAATAACATATTCTTTTTGACTCTTTCCTTTACCATGATTCCCAGCATTCTTCTCAGAAACAAAACTATCATCAATCTTCTTTCCCAAGTTATTAACTCTAAAGTAATTACCAGTGACATGATCATACCTCAATTGCCCCCCTTTCAATCTATCCACAACCTTCCCCCTGGACTGAGAATAATTACCCTGAGAATTAACTTTGCCATTACCCTGATTTCTACCCCTGCCATTATTGCCATAAAATCCAACATTCTGGTTTTTAACTACTTTATTATTCTTTCCCACTTGAACAAAACCATCAGCATCACAATCACCATTTGTTATATTAGCAGAATTACCCTGAACATTAAGAGCCTCTTTAAGAGCTTGAGTAGCTTTTTCATCATCAGTCAAAGGCCTAGCCTTACACAGTTTATGAGAATGCCCAAATACCTTACAAAAAGTGCAAACTGGTGGTTTCCATTGATAACTAACCTTTAAGGACCCATTCCTTGGAGGGAAAGACCCAATAGCAGGATAAGAAAATTCTATTTCAGTTGGTAAATCATCTTCAGCATTAATCTCTACCAGCACCCTAGCATAGCCCAACCTACCAGAATTATTAACACACCTATCTTTAGTCACTTTATCCATAATTAAAGGTTTCCCTATTCTGCTCATTATCTTGCTAACCCCATTAGCATTCCAAAGCTCCACATGCAAACTATGAACACAAACCCATAAAGGAATCTTACTAGGTTCTATTTTCTCCAGCCAAACACCTGTTTGCCACTGATTGATTAAGAAAGGGACATTTTCTATTATCCATGGGCCATTCTCCAACACAGACTTCAAACCTTCCTCACTTTTAAACTTACAAAGATAAAATCCAGCAGCTGTTTTTATGACTTCTTTAAAATCATATCCCCTCCACATTCTTCTAAGGTTAGAGTTTACCACCTGATAATCCATAGATGTACCAATGAAGTACCCATACAATTGTAAAGCAAAAACACTCCCTGCTTGCAGAATTTCATCCACAGAAAATTGAACCACTTTCTTACCATTAGGGAGCTGAACTGGTGGGATAAATTCCAGTTTTGTGTTCACAGACTCACTATCTTTTTTAATCAAATCAGCAAAAGAAATACGCCCAACTGGTTTATCAACCCAAACATTAGTCATAGGAACATTAGACCCATTAACTGCATCAGCAGTCTGAGTAGCGGTACCAAATTTTGCCTTAAAACACCCATTGCTATCAACATGAAACAGAGGACCCTCAACAGGGCTACTCTTCCTGCCAAACTGAAACAAATTATCATTCTGACTATCAATTTTATCACCCAACCTAGCACAATTCCCAACACTACCTTGAACCAACATATTATCTTCACAATTAGCAACAACTTTGTTGGTACATACATCCATACTATCCTTGAAAACTTTCACTGCATCTTCAACTGTTAAGACTTGAAGTTTAAGGGGATCAACATCTATACCTCCATCAACAGTCTCCATAACCAAATCATCAGTACAATCACGAGCAGAAGCTTTAGCAGCACCTTGAGTATAACCACGTCCCTTCTTTCTACTCCTACCCAACTCCGGAGTAAGTTTTTGAGATAAAATCCCAGCTGCGTTTGCCAGAGATGTTTTTCGATTAGCCATTTTACGCTTTTGAGCTTGATTCAGAGAATCAATAAGCACCATTTGTTGTTTTCTCAACATTCTAGATTGTTTGGGTGTTATCCGAGTCACCGGAGGTGGCTCAGATGAAATAATCGTTTGAGGTGGAGTATGAAAACTATCCACTTCTGGAGTGTTAATTAAATCAGGAGGACGATCCATTGAATTCAATGACATGGATGATGGATTCATGCTACAATTCCAGAAAACAAGAGTAGAATTCAGGTGGAAATTTGATTTTCAGACAAGCCGCAAGAAAATCGGAAGAGAGAGAATTTTAGAAAGAGAAAGTTAGAGAGAGAAAAAATTCAAGCAAATGAAAATCCATAGGGTTTAGGGTTTAGGGTTTAGGGTTTAGGGTTTAGGGTTTAGGGTTGGGGTTTAGGGTTTAGGGTTTAGGGTTTAGGGTTTAGGGTTAGGGGTTTAGGGTTAGGGGTTTAGGGGTAGGGGTTTAGGGGTTAGGGGTTTAGGGTTAGGGGTTTAGGGTTTAGGGTTTAGGGTTTAGGGTTTAGGGTTTTTTTTTTTTTGGGTAAAGGGGACGGTACCCCGGCAAATTTTTATTAAAATTTAAAAAATATACAAATCAAGCAATGGTTATACCCATTGGACTTGTACCTAGATATTGCATTCCCAAAACACACTTTGGGAATAGGACTAAAAACGAAATAAAACGTCTAGCTAGAGTTTTAATACAATACCAAACAACTAAAATATCAAAAACTAGACTAGTCCTCTTAACCTGCAAAACAAAAAAACCCAAACACATAAAACAATAATAATAAACCATCATAAGGATATCTTCATTCTTGGACTTGAATCTTCTGGGCTTTAGCTTGGGCTTCAACTTGGGCTTGAACTTCACTTCTTTGGACTTGGTACTGCTCCATCCGTAGTAACCATCAACTTTGCCATTAATACTGACGCAGTAGAAACCCCCATTAATACTAATCCATCCGTAGTAACAATACCCCTTGCAGTAGGAACCACCATCCAGCTCATTACTACTGCTCAAGCAGTAGCAACCAACCTCAATCTCATTGCTACTGCTTAAGCAGTAGAAACCATCTTCACACATGTTTCTACTGCTCAAGCAGTAGAAACCATACATCCAAAACATAAAAACTCCTACCAATAAAAAGGATAGGCCTATCATTCTCTCATCAATAAGCTTGATAGACCCTTTATTCATCCATATTTTTAAACAAACAAAAAATTGCCACTTCTCTCTCATCACAAAATGGTATTTGCTTATCATATCTTTTTAGAAGCAAAACCACCCATATTCACATGAAGATTCCACATCTCAGCAGCCTCCCTTGATTGTCTAGAATCCCTAATCTTCAAACTCAAACATCTAAGTCTAATAACTTCCTTAATAAGTTTACATAAATCAGTCTTAGACCTAGACTTTGATTGAAATAACCTTAAATTTCTTTCCTGCCATATGTAGTAGATAGTAGCACCAAGAACCAATCTCTGAAGCACACTCCACAAAGACTTGTTAACAGGAACTCTACTGAAATAGCCAATGACATCAACTAAGCTATTTGGAGCATGATCCATTCTGCATAAGCTTTTCATTTCCTCCCAAACACTCAAAGGATAATCACATTCAAAGAACAAATGTCCATGACTATCACATTGATTCTTACAGAAAGCACACTGTAAATTAGCAAGGGGAGATCCAAAAATCATTCTATCTTGTGTCCTAAGTTTCTCCTTTACAGCCAACCACAAGATAAATGAATGCCTAGGTATACATTGACTAAACCAAACAAGCTTTGCCCATGTAACCTTAGGATGAACCTCAATTAGATCACTCCAAGCTGTTTTAACAGAAAAAGGAACCAAAATACCAGCATTAGTCTTCCAAACAACACTATCTTCTCTATCTCTGATCAACAAAGGAGGGGGGGTATTGAACAAAAATGGAAATCTATCTTCCCAATCCAAAGGCCACTTCCATTCAGCATTAATAACTCCATCTGAAACCTTTGAAGCTAAAGAGAATTCACTCTCATAAATATCTCTCTTAGAAATAAAATTGCATAAAGGACCTCCAGGAAACCAATTATCAAACCATAAAGAAGTCTTAGTACCATTTCCCAGCCTATAAGCAATATGATCTCTAACAGAATTTCTACTTTGCAAAATCTTCCTCCAACTCCAACAAGTATCTTTCATTAAAGGCACATCCCAAAAATTCCTTTCATTAGAGCTTCTATCACATAGTCTGTAAGCATACACCCACTTAACCCACAAGGATTCCTTCCTACTAACAATATTCCATATATGTTTTGAGATAAGGGCAACATTCCAGGAAGCAAGAGATTTAATACCCAAACCCCCTTGATCTTTAGGACGAGAAACATCAATCCAATTCACTTTGGCCTTACCCCTTTTCAACTCACCATGGCACCACAAAAAACCTCTCATAAGACTTTCTAGCTTATTAGAGATAGAGACAGGCAGAATAAAAACCAATAAATTTGCAACGAGCTAAGCACAGACCTGATCAGTTGCAACCTTCCAGCAAAAGATAAAGATTTATTCTTCCAATCCATAATTCTTCTTTTAACCTTATCAATAAGGTCTTCACAATCATAATCATATAGTCTGGTAGAAAGAAGAGGAACCCCCAAGTACTTGACAGGAAGAACACCTTCTTTAAACTTCATGATATCATTAATAGAAGCCTTCCTCAACTCTTGAACATTACCAAAGAATGTCAAACTCTTCTCCAAACTAGGAATAAGTCCAGAAACTGAACTAAATTCATCTAAAGCAGCCTTTAAAACAGACACAGAATGGGCATTGGCATGGCAAAAAAGAATCAAATCATCAGCAAAACATAAATGAGTAAGTTTCAACTTTTCACATTTCCAATGATATTTAAAATCTTCATCATTAGCAGTCCTTCTCTTGATCATTAAAGTAAGCACTTCCATAACCAAAGTAAAGAGATAAGGAGATAAAGGATCCCCCTCTTGCCTTTGAAAAAACCATGAAGATCCCCATTCACACTTACAGAAAAAGAAGTTGAAGTCATACACTCCATTATCCAACTACACATTCTAGGGGGGAATCCAAACCAATACAAACAAGACTGCAGGAACTCCCATTCTATAGTATCATAAGCTTTCTGAATGTCTATTTTAAAAGCAACTTTATGAGGGCCTCTTTTTCTATAGTAATTCCTCATTAACTCTTGAGTTAGCAGAATATTATCACTAATCTGCCTAGATGGTATAAAAGCACTTTGACATTCATCCACAATAGAACCAAGAGCAAACTTGATTCTATTAGTCAAAGCTTTACTAATACACTTATACAACACATTGCAGCAAGATATAGGCCTAAAATCAGAAACCTTTTGAGGTGTTTGAGATTTAGGAACTAAGGCAATTATAGTAGCATTTACCTCTTTAAGAAGCTTCCCAGAATGAAAAAACTCCTTAACAGCAGCACAAACCTCATCTCCAACAATACTCCATGAAGCTTTGAAGAATTTAGAAGAGAAACCATCTGGACCAGGAGCTTTATCATCATCAATATTAAACATAGCATCTTTAATCTCATCATTAGTAAAAGGCTTTATCATCATTTCAGCAACATCATGAGGAACCTTGTTTAAAATCAAGCCAGCAGGATCATCAATGGGATTAACATCCTTCTTCTGTCACAAAACTGAGCTAAAATGTTTCACAAATTGCCCCCCAACTTGAGTACCAAAGTGCATACCACCACTCATATCCATAACAGACTCAATCCTGTGCTTATTAATTCTTCCTTTTACAACTTTATGAAAATAAGAAGTATTAAAATCACCTTCTTTAAGCCATTCAACCTTAGCTTTCTGCTTCAAAAATAACTCCAAATCAACAGTTGCAGCCTTAAAAGAATGGAGATAAGCAGCCTCTTCAAATCTCAAATCTTCATTAGTAGGATCATCAACAACTTCAGTTTGAACCTTAAGCAACTCAGCTTACCTTATCATAAAGGTTTCCTTGTTCCCAACTAAGCTTCCTCAATGGCTTCTTTAACTGCTTCAACTTTGAAACAACAGAATACATAGCATAACCATCAACTTGTCTGCTCCAAACCTCCTTCACAGCAGGAATAAAGCCATCTTTCCTACTCAAATAATTAGCAAATTTGAATACTTTAGGCTTAGCTTTAACAAGCTCAGGAATATTCATAACAACTGGACTATGATCAGAGGTGACAAAAGGAAGAAATAGAGCATGGGCATTTGGGAATTTAGAAATAAACTCAACATTACTCATAGCTCTATCCAACTTCTTCAGCAATCCATCAGTGCATCCAGGACTTTTGTTCCAAGTAAACTTCAGCCCAGACATACCCACATCATCAATTTCAATATTATGCACACAATCTCTAAATTCAGACATGCTTCTAGTAACTATAGAGGACCCAAAAGAACTCTCACAAACATCCAAAGTAGAGTTAAAATCACCCAACAAACACCATGGCCTATTATGGACAGTTTGCTTATGAACCTCAAGCTGCTCCCATAAACTTCTTCTAGGAACCATTCTATGGAAAGCATAAACAAAAGAACAGAAGAAACCATCTTGACCATTAACAGGGACTATAAAACAATGTATAACTTGAGGATGTTGATGAAGAATCATAACATTTACAGAATTAGGATCCCAACCAATAACAATTCTAGTCCCACCATCACAAACATCATGATTAGAAATCCACCTCCACTGACCAAAAATAGAATTACAAACTCTATTTACATTGTTTCTATACAAATGAGTCTCCAACAATCCACAAACACTAATACCACTATCTTTAATCAAATTAACAACCTGAGTTTGGTTAGAAGCCTTATTAAGGCCCCTAACATTCCAAGAAGCTATTTTCAATAACATTTTAAACAGTAGGAATAACAGAAGCACCTACATTCTGTGGCACTTCAAACTCAGCATCTAACCCCATATCCTTAGCAGCTCCATCATCCTCTGAAGCAACATCTTCTTCTTCAAAATCAGGATCCAATCCATGACTTATGCAATTAATCATAAAATAATCCTTTTGGGCACTAGACCAAAAACTCTTATCTTCAGAAGTCGGATTGATTTTAGCTTTGAAAAACTCATTAACAATAGCCTTTTCAGAGGCCCAAATCTGGTCATCTTCATCAAAATGATCATCCTCACTTCCATCTTCAACCTCTAACCCTTGAAAAGAATTAGCAACAGGAATGTCCTCCTCCATAACATCCACACTTTGAGATTGTTTGCCTTTACCTTTATTTCCTTTACCATTCTCTTGTTTCGAAATAGAAGCAACTGTTGATTCAAATTGGATTTTATTTTCTTTTTTCTGCGGTTGATGTTTCTGCTGATCCGTAGTAACTTGTTTCAGCTGATCCGTAGTAACTTGTTTCAATTGGTCCGTACTAACTTGCTGCTGCTGTTCAGTATTAACTTTTTTCTGCTGATCAGTATTAACTTGTTTATGCTGGTCAGTATTAACTTTTTTCTGTACTTGCTTCTTTTGTTGCCATGACTGTGAATACACCCTCTGTTGATACACTCTGCTTTGTTGATTATTAGCAACATTCATTCTATTAAATACACTTTGCCTTTGCTGTTGAAACCCTTTTGGCAATTGTACTACTTTATTCCTCTTCCCCACCACTTGAAAACCATCTTCATTCACATGCTCTGTTTCTACTGCCCCAACCACATTCTCCCTCATCTTTAAAGCTTCCTTTAAAATGCTAGCAGCTTGTTCTTCTTCAGACTGAGGTCTAATTTTACATTGCTTTGTAGAATGACCAAACACCTTACAATGAGTACACAATGGGGGCTTCCATTGATAAGAAACATCCAATTTGCCTACTCTTGAAGGAAAGCTGTCAATAGCTTCATATTCAAACTCCACATAATTAGGTAACTCCTCATCAGCCAACACCTCAACCAACACTCTGGCATATCCCATTCTTCCGTATTTGCTCATACACCTTTCCATTGTAACTTTATCCATTAACAATGGCTTTCCAATTCCACTCACAAGCTTCCCAATACTCCTACCATTCCACAATTCAACCGGAATATTATGCATACAAACCCAAATAGGAACATTGTGAGGTTCAACCTTCTCAAGCCAAACACCAGGAGTCCATTGGTTTACAAAGAAAGGGACATTTTCAACCAACCACGGCCCACTTTCAAGAGCCTCTTTCATCCCTTTTTCACTTTTAAATTTACAAAGATAAAATCCAGCTTTAGTCTTTGTAACCTCTTTTAAATCAAAAGATCTCCACATTCTTCTTAAATTAGCATTCACAACTTGAAAATCCATAGAAGTTCCAATAAAATAACCATACAACTGAAGAGAAAAGCACTGCCAGCTGCTTTAATTTCTTGAGCAGAAAAACACACCCTCTTTTGACCATTAGGGAGCTTCACTGGAGGCACATACTCCATTTTAATTTCATCAACACTAGCCGTTTTCTTTAACATTTCTG
>CAJVGC010000590.1:67604718-67730917 GCA_910822075.1 Senecio squalidus | reverse complement strand
GATCCTCAATACCTTGATAATGTGATTAAGTTAGGCAAAGCTTTATATGGTTTACATCAAGCTCCTAGAGCTTGGTATGACACATTGTCCAAATACTTAATTGTACAATGGGTATCTTAGGGGGCAACATATATCAAACATTATTCATTAAGACCGTTGGCCAGGACTTCTATATTTGTGCAAATTTATGTAGATGATATCATTTTTGGGTCAACTATGATAAGTTGTGTGAAAGTTGAATTTGTGATGCATTCTAAATTCCAAATGAGCTCAATGGAAGAAATATATTTCTTTTTAGGACTTCAGGTTAAGAAATTGGATAATGGCATTTTTATTAATCAGTCTAAGTATGTCAAAGACATGTCGGTTAATTTGGATTCACTGATTGTAGATCTGCTTCAACTCATGTTGACACTAGGGCTAATTTACATCCTAATTTAGATGGTGAAAGTGTTGATAAACATGTGTCTAGGTCTATGATAGGGTCTTTAATGTACCTTACTAAAAGCAGGCCAGATATCATGTTTGGAGTTTGTCTGTGTGCTAGGTTTCAAGCAAATCCTAAGACACCATTTGATTGTTGTTAAGAGAATCTTTAGATACCTTAAAGGACAACCTTCTTTAGGACTTTGGTCCTAAGAATTCTAGTTTTGACTTCTATGCTTACACAGGTAGTGATTACGGAGGATGAATCTTAATAAGAAATCTACCATAGGAGGTTGTCAATTCTTAGTAAATAGGCTAGTCTCGTGGCAGTGCAAGAAACAAACATTTGTTTCACAATCATCTGCTGAAGCTGAGTATATAGCAGCTGGTTCTTGCACTTCCCAGGTTTTATGGATACAAAATCATATGTTAGACTAAGGTCTGACTTTATGAACACTTCAATTCACGTAGATAACACCACTGCAATGTTCATAACTAAGAATCCAATTAAACATTTAAAAACCAAACATATTGAGATTAGACATCATTTCATAAGAGACTGTTTGAAAAACATTTGATTCACTTAGTTAAGATTCACACTGACCTACAATTGGCTGCTTTATTCACGAAGGCTTTTGATGTCACAAGGTTCAATTATCTTGTTCAAGCCATTGGTCTTTTGAATCTTGATTGAGTGTTTCTTCAAAAATATTTTGGTATGTATCTTTTTGCATTCTGTACTCTTTCTATTTCAAAATACAAAAAAGATAAAAATGGGGAAATTTTTTTTAAGTCTGGTGTTGTTTTCAGTTTAAGTCGGGTTAAGAAATTTTAAGTCTGATGTTAGCTTTGTTTTTAAGTTGGGTTTTAGTAATTTTTTAAGTTTGGTATTGAAATTTTGTATAGATAAAATCCAAAAATATGTGTTTCTGTTTGTATAGAATAAACACAAAGAGATTTCTTTCTATTCTATTTTATGTTTTGAGTCTTATGTTTGTTTTTGTTCTTCAATGTTTGTTTGTTTATAGAATATTATACAAAAATAGTATAAAATTGAAAATGTTGCACAAAAACAAAATTTCTAAGAAATGAGTCAAAAACATTAATTCCAACATAAGTTAATATAGTTCAATATTTATAGAATTTCTTCAAACCAAATGTTTTAATAAATACATATATTCTTTTATTTTGAAACATCTAGTAACCTGTGGTTTATAAATTGCATCAAATCCTTAAAATAGATAATGTCAAATGGGAAATTAGTTTTGTCAGGAAGAAAACAAAGAAAAAGTGTATTTTTTAGTAAATTATGGCATCTAAATCCATTTATCATAAAAACTCTTAAAGTTTAAAGTGTTCTTTATAATTTATTTACTTTGAGATCCTTGATGCTTACTGGATAAATATGCATACAATCAAAAATATCTTGAGAGAAACATCAGTTTATAAGGTTGCAGAATCATAAACTAGGACTCTCAATAAAGATTGAAGATTGTTCATTTGTTCTTATAAATTTTTTGCTAAATTCAATACACTAAACTATTGCATTTTTTACATGAAAATAAGGTATACATGCCATATTTAAGTAAAATATATAGTGTTTTTATTTATTTTTTCCTGACAGAATTGAATAAGTTTGACATTTTATCATATCTCTTTTAAATTTTTAAATTATGCAGTTTATGAATTTTTGACCAGGTTGTTTCTTAATTTAAATACAAGTTAATGCATCTTATAAAAATAATTGATTTGCATAGGAAATTTGTTGATTTGAACTAACTTATAATATCCTAGAATATAACTTTTTAGACTTTGAAACTGAAATTTGTGTTTGAAAGCAATTTCAATATTAACTGATGATTTGAATTGTTCAATCCTGGTGGTAAGTAATTGACCCAGAAAGGTTGGATGGGTTAACTTTGGAATTTTTAATTTAATTCGGGTGTTATAAATTTAAGTCGGGTATTATTTTAGTTTTAGTCGGGTAATTGAGTTGACGGTGCTGACCAAAATTTAAGTCTGAGTCTTTTATATTTAATTCGGGTTCTTTGTTTGTTTAATTTTAATTCGGGTTATACATTTTAGATCGGGGATATTTTTTTGGTGGGAAATTTTTATAATTTAATTGAACTCTGTAATTCATTTATATTATTTTAAATTCAAATAATCATTTTTAATTCATACAATTTTCTTTTCTTATCCAAATAAAAATTGCTAATCTCAATATTATTTCTTACCCTTTCCGATCACTTAGGTTTACTCATAGAATCTTTTCGTCATATTTTTAGAGCTTTTAGAGTTGATTTTTCTTGATTTAGATTGTTTGATTGTTATTTTCCCCTGTTTTCTCATTTTATAAGGTGTATTTTATTTCTACTTCGTTATACTAATTTCATATTGATTATATAGTGATGTTCTGTATTCTAATAGTGTTTGAATGATTTCAGATGGATTTTCCTTATAAACAAAGCATAATGTAGTTGCTTTCCTTTATATGATTCATTCTGAAGTTGATGATGAGTGGAGAATCATTATGGGATTCTTGGTTAATTCAAATTTAAGATTTGAAATCTCAGAGAATCCTGCATTGTATAGAGATATGTTGGTGGAATTTTGGGATAATGCAGAGTGTAGTTTAGTTAATGGAGTTAGAACAATAACTTCTTCAGTACAAATGGAGAATGTTTCTATTATTGAAAATGTGATTATAAGAGTTCTACAGTTGGATGATGATGGTGGTGTGGAAAGACTAGAGCTTAATGAGATTCAAAGAGAATGTAAAAGAGTTGGGTATGAAGGTGACTTCCCAGAGAATATGGTAAAGAAGACTAGATTCTATTACAACTGGAGGTATCTAGTACATGTGCTAGTTTGCTGCATATCATGGAGGTCTGGAGGCTTTGATGAGATGAATCAATTGTTGGCTACTGCTTTTATGTGCATGATTACACAAAAAAGGTTCAATTTTTCTAGGTTTATAAAGGATTGTATGCAAAGGATGGCTGACGGGAGTGCTCAAAAGTTTCTACTCTACCCAAGGTTTCTACAAATTATATTATAGTCTGAGGTGCAAGGATTGGTGCTTGAGGGGCAAAAGTTAAAAGAAGAAAACATGAATTGGAAGATAAAGAATAATATGAAGAAATCATTTTCAAAAGCAAGGGTGGTGTTTTCTGGGCACTTTACACCATTCTTTCCTCACATGCTTGAAGAAGCTCAAGTAGTTATTCAAATCTTTGAAGAGCTATAGAATCAACATCAAGAAGAAGCACATGAACAACAACAAGAGCAAAAACAAGACCAATAACAAGAAAAACAACAAGACCAACAACAACGAAAAGACCAAGAGATCATAAATCAACTACTTTCACCTATTAAAAATGTTCCATACCCACCACCTCGCTCACCAATTATTCAACATGCTCAAAGCAGTGATGAATGTAATTGGTATTACACCATGGCAGAGAGTCAATATTTGCCAAATCTTGCCGAAACACATATTCTTACATCTGTTGTTCCAACCCTAACTACCCCAGTTGTGAAAGAGGTTGCTTCTACTAGTAGTCCTCTTCAAGTATACAAGTCCAAAAAAGAAAGGGGGAGTTGGTATTGGAATTTTGACTGTTTTGGAACTTGAGAAGAAGAATGACTCATTAGAGCAACTAGTTAGAAAGCAAAAGTCAATGATTTGTCAACTGAGAAGGAAAACTATTGTTCACATTGTTATCAAAGATCAAATGAGATTCAATCTCATTTTGAAATCTCTTCCTTTGGATAATGCATCCAAAATAGGGGAGATAAAACCGAAAATTATGATGTGATAATGACTGAAGCTGAAGAGCAGGGTGATGATGAAACTGTGGTGATTGAAGATGACGAGGATAATGTTTCTAAGGGGGAGAGCCTGAGCAGTAGATCAGTTTAAGAAGAAGTAGAAATTGATTTATCTATTGTTGGTAAAATTGTAAAGGATTTGGAGAAGGATAGAGATTCTAAAGGAAAAGAGAAAATGTATGAAGAATTTACCTCGGGTGAGATATGAATAAATCTGGTGAATTAGAATCTAAGTCTGGTCATGATCAAGTTAAGTCTGGTGAAGCTTTAAATGTTGAATTTAAGTCTGGAGAAGGAGATGATTTCAAATTCTGGTGATGATGAAGAAAGTGAAAGTTTCCTGTTTGGGGAAAGAGTAATGAAGTTTAAAGCTATAGACAAAGTTGGAAGTGTGTTGGATAAAGAAACATTTGAAAAGTACTATGAAGGTATATATGGTGGAATATTTGATGAGAATGCAACTGAAGTATTCACTGTTTTCATCAAGGAGAAAAATTCAGTTTTAAATGTTGCATATGGAGAGAGTAATGTATGGAATAAGGAATTAGAAGGTGAAAGATAGTAATCAACATTGAAAGTGATGAGGAGGAGGATGATGAAAATGTTGTTTGAAAATTAGTAGAGAATGTTGTGAAGGAAGAAGAGATACCAAGTGATAAAAATGAAGAAACTATAGGTGATTGTAGTAGTAGTAAAACAGTGGTTGTAGGAAGATTAAAGTCAAAAGATATGAATTCTGCAAGTTTAGTACCTACTAAACTAGTTGAACTGAAAAATAAGATGCTTGATTACAAAAATAAGGTTTCTGAGGTAAATTACAAGCTTCAACTAAAGAACTACTTGGTGTTGGCTGGTGGACTTCCTGTAAGATTAGTTGAGAAGATGAAGATAGAGACACTAGAAAGAAATTGGTTGGATATTCAAACCAAAGTTATGATTAGAGATATGAAGTTGAAGAAAGAGAAGAAAGTAGAGGAGGAATTGAATAGGAGGATGATAGAAAGAAAAGAAAAGGTAAATATTGGTTGTGCAACTCCTGTAGAGGTTGAAAGAAGAGATTGAAGTCAAGTTGAAGTGGAAACAAGTATTGCAATCTAAGCAACTGATAAAGAAACACCATTGGTAATTCCTGTTACTACTGAAAAAGATGTTGGAGGGTCTTCTACTCAAAGTGTTGACCCAAATCAAACTATATACTTGAAGTTTTTGGTTGAAAAACAAAGTCAAGAGGTTTAGTTGAAGATGAAGGTGAAGCAAGAAGATGTTCCATTTTCAGAGTACATGGAAAATGAGCCATGGTATACAAAGGCTCAAACAGTAAATCAACCAAAAGCTCAATCAGAAGCTACATCAGTTCTTCCAGAAGATTATTATCTAGATGATCCAGTAGCTAATGCACTTATTGAAGAATTATCATACTGCGTAGATAATACAGCTTCAGATGGAGGTGAACTAGATCAATATGGTTTTCCTGTTGACCCTAATGATATACAAGTTCAAATCCATGAAGGAGGATCTGGATCAAGAATGAAGGAAGTGACTCAGGAAGAGTTAAGGGCAGAGAAAAAAGAACATAATGAGCAAAGACATTCGTCCACCAATTGTAGGTTGGAGATTTGATCACTACAAAGGTGCTATAGTGATAAAGGGAAAAAGTATCAGTGGAACAATGACCCAATCATTTGATACAACTAAGAAGTTGATGCAAATAACTGTGGAGGATGCTAGACATTTATGCATGTTGAAGATGGTGAATCATGGTTCATATTATCATGAAACTGAATATGAAAAATTCATTCATGAGTGTGCTAAGATTGATTTTGTCAATTTTGGGAAGAAGTTCATGACCAAAAGGAAAAGAATGACAATGTACACAACACCAATGAAGGGAACCAAAGTTGTGCATCAAAAACGAATGATTATTGGGTGGTGGATGGATTATGAACATGATGAAATAGTGCTAGACAGAGAAGATGGAGAAGATGAAAGATTATTTGAAAATGTAGACTTGAGAGAACTTACAAATGAAGATTTACTAACCATATTTCATTTACCTCTTGAGAAACTACAACAAGATGATAATGAAAGAAGAATGACATTGGAGGTAGTTGCATGGGAAGTGGATAAAATTAGAAGGGGAAACAGAAAAGGAAGACAGTTGATTTATGAAGATAGTATTTTAATGAAGGTGGGATTGGAGCTAAACTTAGCAAGATGAAGATTTTGGAAGCATCTGTGACAACCGTCACTTTTTCCGTCTCAAGTTAGTCTAGTATGCCTTTAGTTCATTACCGACTCTTACTAAAAAAAATATTATAAAAGTACTTATTCCTATGCCGATGTGTGATATTTGATGATTTCATGTGTGTTTCATTTATACCTTGTTGGATATGTATAGTACTCTAGGTGCACAAGTAAGTAGACCCCGCTAAATGAGCTTCTGCATAATTTAATGAATTAATCCCGTAACAGATTTATGACTATATTTCGAAGTGTGTAAACTTTATTTGATATCGGGAAATCTCTTTTATTAAAGTTAACTAGTGTTAGGAATCCCGAGTTTAAATCATATTTAATTTTGTTTCATTATTCTCGAGTCATCTTATTAATCGGAAATTGGTAGTTCAAACTTAGCCATTATTATTTTAAACCTGAATCCCCTTGAATACTCATTCAATCCATTTAAGTTATAGTCCATACCCATGATTCATTTAGGTAACAATATAACCCAAACCCAATTACCCAATTATCATCATCTTCATAGACGGGTTCTTTTTCCATCACCTCTCAAATCGAAATCCATGTATCATGTTTTAAAGGTTCTTATCATTGGTAAGTATAAACACAAAACCATAATTCCTTATGCCTAAAATTCCGATCTCTAATTATAATTATCCATGCCAAAAATTCACTTTTGGAACAAACCTATTCGAGATCATCTTATGGTGTATGGTTTATAATGCTATCTTAATTGGAAATCTGGTATAACCATAAACCCTAATTTCTTTTACTTATAGTATTTCATTCATTTTGTGTGTATATTATGTTTTTCTATAATTAATATCTTGATGTTGGGTGATGAAAGTTATGGATGAAACTATGAAATCTTCAAAATGTGTTTTTGATCTGAGTGTTTAAGTCGGGTGAACAAAGTTCATCTCACGACTTAAATCATAGAAAGTATTTAGTGAAGATTTTAACTAGGGTGAACAAGTTACTTCACTAGAGTTAAATTTAAACTGAAGAATAAGTTAGTCAACACAAGTCAACATTGAAGATTATAACTTTGATAATGAAGACTCTACTTCCAAGTTAAAGTGAACAGCTCCAGAGTTAAAATGACTTAGTTGTGTTTAGTGTAATGTGTATGTAATGATTTCTACAAATAGAATGATGTGTGGTAAGAGTCATTTGTCTTTGAACCCGGACTCATTTGAGTTCCGTAGTGCTTCAAAAATCATGTAACGGCAATTCCCGCCAAAATTGTTCTATTAATGATATCTTTACATTCTACTATCATTAAACAAATCCTTAATTCAATTACTGTTTAGATTCAATTAAATCATGAGATTACGTATCATGATTTGATCAAACAATTCACTTTTAGAGCTTTAGGATCCTGTTTAAATCCTGTCACTTTTTTTTTAACCAACGAAAGTTTTTCTTTCAAAAGCCTTAAATGGCGGGAAAGTTTGTTACAGATACTTTGTCACTCAAGCTCATACATCTAAACTCCTCTCACCACTAATTATAGGCTAAAAAATCTATCTAATACATTATAATAACCCTTATGTTTATTTAAAAACACTTCGGGAGAACTAATAATTAAAACATTATTTAACTTTAGTTCGGGTGAACTTGAACTTAACTCTGGTGAAGAGTTAGTTCACCAGACCTAAAGTCTTCATGATATTCGTAACTAAGATTTAGTTCGGGTAATGAACAATGTTCACCCGAACTAAATATCTAACACTATACACTTTGACAAAGATGGTTGGAAGCTTCAGCCATCAATCATTTATGGTACAACACAAACCCTACAAAAATTAGTAAAGCTTGGTAGGGAATTAGGAATGGAAAGAGGTTCATCCTGAAAATGATATATAGCTTTGTTTTTTTTTTTTTTTTTTTTAACTTTAATTTAAATACAACACTAATTAACAAGATTGAAGATTTTGGTTTGATTGTGAAAAGATCATTTCTTGTGTATGAGTGTTTCTCCATTATTTTTACACTCTTTTTGTTCTTTTTCTTGTAGCCGATTGATGTCTTGGAAAATTGTAAGGTTGTTGTAACTTACATTTCTACACATTGAGGAAAACTTTCAACAAAATATATTTCATGTTTGTGAGTAGCTCGACAAAATGTTATATATTTCAATGTCAGGTTGTTGATTTTCTTTTCAAGTTATTGGTCTAATTGCAAAGCATTATCTAGAGTAAATTGCAATTTTAGTCCCTAAAAACTACTCAATTCACTGTTCGTCCTTAATTTTTTTTTTTTCATTTTTTCGGTCCCGGAGATGTTAATTTTCAGTTATTTTTGTCCTTCCGTCAAATTTTTGTTAGTTTTTGTCATTAAGTCCTATCACGTGTTTCAAACGTGAGGGAATTTTCGTCTTTTTACACAAAATCCAAAAGTCAATTAAACATCCATCACAACTCATGTCACTTTCTCTCACCCTCACCCTTAATCTCCTCTCTCCTCACCACTCTCTTCATCATCTTCATCCCACAAGCAATCTAACATCTCTATTTTATTTTTTTGTCGTTTGCCACCACAACAGCCACGATTTACAGTTGTGACGGTGTTGGGGGTCAACATATACAAAACCCTTAAATTGTTTGATAAAATCAAAAGACTAAGAAAAACCCACAAACTAGAACTCGATTTTTTTTTAAACCCACTTGACCACCATGACCGCAAATCGTTCCCACCTGACCACCATAACCGCAGATCTTTCGCACCTGAAACCCACAAACTAAATCTGTCGACTGAATCTAGGTCGTGGCGTTGGACTTCTTCCCCGGTTTCAAATGATCATTCAATTGACATGGTTTGCGAATTGGGAACTGGGAATTAATGTGTTTTGATTGATGAAATAATGAGAATTAGGGTTTATTTATTTGATATTTGGGGAAAAAAAAAAAAAAAGATATTTGATTTGGGAAAAAAGAAAGATAAGAGAAATGATTTGATTTGGGGGAAAATGAAAGAAAGATATATGATTTTATATTTGGGTTTAGGTTTAATATTAGTTATTAGATTTGATTTTGAGTAATGAAATATTGGGGAAGAAAAAGATGTGCTTAGGTTTGATTTGAGTCTTGCTAAAATTTTGGGAAGAAGATAAAAAAAAAAAAGTGGAAAAGTGAAAAACAAAAAACAAAATAAGGGTTTTTTGGTCATTTCGGTTAGTTAGGTAGCCTTTAACGAAGAAAACTAACGTAAGTTAGCAGAGGGACAAAAAATCGAAAAATAACAAGTTTGGGACCTAAAAAATGAAAAAGAAAAAATTTAAGGACAAAATCGGCGGATTGGCTAGTCATGAGGGACTCAAATTGCAATGTAATCTATTATCGATTCATTTTGTTTTGTAAATGGCAATGAAGATTTCATTTTGTATTATCTATTCATTTTGTTTTATATTACTTTTTACATATTTTTTTTTCAAATGATGTCGGTTTATTTTGTTAAGTATGCTTCGAATGATATAATATAGATTTCGGTCCCAATTAATAAGTATATATAATATAAATTTCGATCTTGGTTTTTTTACTCTTGTGATTTTGATCTCAATTTTCAAATAATGTTGGTAAAAAACGACCTATGAAACCCAAGATATAAATTAATATAAATATTTCTAATATTTGAAATGAAAAGAGTAGAAAATTAAAGAAAAATGAGAAGATGAAATTTCAAATAATTTTTAAAACTTTTTCTGGAAATTTTAGATGTTTAATATTTTTATAAAACTAAAGAACTAATCAAATAATGACTATTTCAGAATTAAAAGAAAGGTTACCATTAGCAAGAGACTATTTACTTTGTTACATTTTGAACTCATGATTTGACATGACACTTGATATGTTTAAAATAATTGACATTTTCTTCATTATATTTCTCATGTATAGCCTTATTTTTCGCATTTTATTATGATTTGGGTAGTGTTTTCGTTCATAAATGCAGATTAGAGTCACACTTGGACCGTAGAGCAAAAAGGAGTTGAAACCGACTGAATACGAAAGAAACGAGCAAAATTAGTGAAAGTCTGAAGACCCGGCCACCGGCTGACCAGAGCCAATTTCCGGCTGGGTTAGAACATTCCAGATCTGGGCCACCGGCCGGCTAAAGTAGGATTAATGGAATTTTGGGCCAACCGACGGCTGATGGGCTGGCAGGTCGGTCAACATTGGCTGTTTAAGCAAACTTCTAGGTTACGAATTGCGTATATCTTTTTCCACCTTTTTATCCACTTTTCGACCAGAAGAGCTTCAAGGAGGAGTTTAGAAGCATTCGATCACGATTGAATCCACGATTGAAATACGTTTATCTTGTTTGAAGATTAGTTACTTTGGTTTGTCTTTTCAAGTTTAATTCGTACTCAAACATTCATGTGTTCTGCTGAGATCTTGCATTCCGTTATGAACAAATTTAATAAAGTGTTTACTTGGATTTTTTAGCTTGATATTATGAAATAAAAAGTTTTATGTTGAAGTAACTGTGACGTCCCGTCTATTTGAGGTACTTGAGTTACCGTCATTATTTATATTTTATTCGCAATTGATTTCGACCCTTATATTTCGCTTTGTTTTGCTCACGATTTACTGTTACTGAGTATCGGGTTTTCTGTATTTGGTGATTCGTCCCCTGAGACGTAATAATATTATCTTATCTAAGTGAAAATTAGTTAGTATCCTCATAATTATAAGTTAGAAGGTTTATGCCAAATTTTTTGGTTATCGCACCCTTTATCCTCGAGATATCGTGCATTTGCTCTTGTTTACTCCTTTACCGAAATCGTGTGAATCTCGAAATCGAAAGTGAAAATATAATATTAAATGAACCTAATATAAAGTAAATCAAAGTATGAACTTTCCTAAGTTCAACGCAAAAAGAATCGGGAACTTTCGATGAACGAAACTCCTTAACGGTCGAAAACAAGTCTGCCGAGCCAACCGACCATCCAGCAGCTGGCAGGGCTTCAGCCGGCGCTGAGCCTTTCCTGGCGGCGGATGGATGTGTCTGGACAGGTGTTGGTGACTCATTTTTGTATGAAAATCGATTGGGGACACTTGGCTAAGCCCTATTTGACCCCTAAACTGCCAGAATTTACTGCCCCAATGTGATATTATCATTTCTTTTCCACTTTTCTTTCATTCCTTCAATCAAAACACACACACACACACACATAAGAGTTTTCTCTCAAAACTCTCTCTATTTTCTTCACCTTTGCTGTGATTCCAGCCACTTTCCACCATAAAAACACCATAAACATCACTAAGATCAAGTATGTTCATCAAAGGGAGCATTGAGTGGTGATTTCTCGGGTTGTTTCTTGAAGTTCTTCATCATTTTCCGGTCTAAATCTTCATCAAAACCTCCATTCATGTTCAAGCTAGATCATCACACACACTATTCTTACGGTATAATAACTTTTACCCACTGTCTTTATTTACGTTTTTAAAATTTTCACACATGCATGTATCATCAAAGATCAAAGAAAGGTTTTTATAAAAGTTTCTATGGAGATTTATCTAAAAACATAAATTTTATAAACTTTTACCTTAGATCTTGATATAAAAAGATGTTATTTGAAGAAATATATGGATATTATTAAGGGTTTTTAAGTTGCATGTCGAAATCTACCGAAAATACTCTTGAAAACGCTTAAAAACGACTAAATAACGAAAATTCGGAGCTGTATGTGAGCCTCCAGCCGGCGGCTGGATCAGTCTGTTAACACAAAATTGTCGTTTTGCTAATTATCGGTGGTTGTCTTGTGTTTTGGAGGCGGGTATTCTCATCACTACACCACTGAAGTTGTTGATTCCAGATCTTTGTCAAATCAAGCGGGTGTTAGCGGTATAAATTACTAACCTTGTGAATCTTTCGATTTCATTATACTCGTTATTCGGTTTTAGCCTTGAAAACGGTTAGGGTTAATTATTAGACCAACACTCGTTATATTTCATTGGATTGGACTGAAGTTTGGACAAAAATTTAAAGTATAAGTTAACCAAAGTATTGTAATGAACTTAATATGGTATTATGTATTATGAATAATGGTTTAAAATGAAATTGTTGTTAAGCGGGAAAGTGATTGAAATTTGGACGAATATTTTATGACGCGGAAGCGCTGCCGAAATTTCAGCTCAGGACTTGTTACGACATTAAAACACTTATATATATAAATTATATACAAAAGTAACATATATTACAATAACATCGTCTTTGGACTCAAAGACGCCAACGCAATCAAAAATGTCATAATATTACTTAAAACGTGTGACAACCGTCTTATTTCCGGTGAAAATCGCATTCTCTATCTTTGAGTTAAATTCGAATTGATCTTATCTTTACTTGTCTGGTAAACTTGTATGTGTCGGAATCGAAATCGGAATCACTTAAATGAATCCTAATACCAAGTAAACACTTAGTGAACTTGTCTAAGTTCCTATCAAAAATAACCGGAAACTTCCAACTAACGAAAGCGCTTAACAATGGAACAAACGAAAAACGAACAAGGCTGAAACAAGCCCGAATGCGCCGCCTGTTGTCTCAATGGCGCCGCATTCGGGGCCAGTTCAGCAATATTTTTGTGACCTTTAAAATTTAACCAAACGAACCAAGACTTGAGCCCAACGTTTTAACCCAAGTTTATAGTACACAAAAGCCTTTTAAAAGTCCAGGAATTCTGTTTTTATGCCACTATAACTTAACACAAACACATCACATACAAACACACACAATCACACCCTCATTACTTACTCTCTCTCTCTTTTCCAACTCTCTCAACAAAGACTCTCTCTCAAACACACTTCATTTACAGAGATATTTCTCACAAAAACACAGAAAAATCACCACAATAATCACATGTAAATCGTTCATAAACAAAAGGGAGAAAAGGAGCATTCATCCATTTGGGTTAAAAAGTCGATTTCTAGCATTTGGGTCAAAAATCACCAAGAGGACACTTCCACCTTCTTCAAATTATCATCCATTTGGTATAACCCTTTTAAATCTTCTGTTTTTACAACATATATTCGTTGCATGTGCAATCTAACAACTAAAAACGAGTTTTCATGATGATTTATGACCATTTATATACAAAAACGGGTTTTTATAAAATGGATGTTTAGATCCATGAATTTGTGGTTAAAAACTCAATATAAACTGTAAAACATCAAGTACTTGGATGTATCTATCATTGCATGTCGAAATCCACCATCAAAATACCAATTTTTAGCATAAAAACGAATTTACCAAAAAGCTGTAAGTCTAGTGAATGCGGCGCATTCCTCTGAATGGCGGCGCATTCCTCTGAATGGCGGCGCATTCCTAGATCAGCAGCCAGAAAAATTTGCAATTTTCGGTATAAGACGTGATCTTGAGCTTATTTCTTCAAACCGAGTCAAATAACCTGTAAAGAGCTAAACTTACATGTAAAGGGACTAATTGAACAAGTTTTCATCATTTTATGTTTGGTATAAATATATGAATTTTGGCTATAAAAATTGTTAAGCGGGAAAGTGTTAAATTGGACTTAATGATTTTGGTGCGGAAGCGCTGCCCGATTTTCGGCAGACCAAAAACCAACACTTGTAATAAAAACATTTTGTTACCTAACAAGATTATAAACGTGGTTACTTATTAAATCTTGGTATCTTCTTAGGAGTTCCGTGATTCCTACCCATTTCGACCCGTTCCGACCGCTCTCTCTCTATTGTGCTATTCTTCGCAAACTGTGAGTTACAACCCCACTTTTATTTACTGTTTTTATATAATTTTTGGGGGAAACATGAGATCTAAACGAATTTTTGGAACCATTATGAACTCTTGGAACGTTTTATTACTATTGAACTCTTATTGAACGTTTTGTGGAACTCACATGCGAAAACAGTTTTAATTGCCCGTTTGGCATACAAAACTAAATGGTTTGCTACCCTTTTTCGGCTTAATGGTTAGCCACCTCTAATCGGCTTATTGGTTCAAATCTGTGATAAACTTACTTTATGCCACTCTCGGCACCCGTATGAACTTTGATTGAATGTATAACTAACGTGACTCTTGATGAGGATATAACGAAATTCGTAAGTGCCTCTCGACTAATAGTGCTCGGTTTCTTTACATACTATTATCTTGTCTAAGCCGCTTAGTATGGGTTTCTATACTTAGGAAACATTCATTCTTTACTTAGGTGTTGACCTAAGAACATATCACTCGGATCCTTACTTAGGTGTTAGCCTAGGTACACTTTAGTGTTAGCCAAATTCTGTATTAAGATCTTAATCGTTTCAACTTGGGTGTTAGCTCAAGTGCTCATCAATCGATTGATCTTGGATGTTAGTTCAAGTGTTTATTCATCGATTGATCTTGGATGTCGGTCCAAGTGCTTATCAACCGATTTGATCTTGAATGTTAGTTCAAACGCTTATTCATCGGTTGATCTTGGATGTTAGTCCAAGTGTTTTCTCACTCGATAAATCTTGGGTGTTAGCTCAAGTACTTGTTCTCTCGATTGGTATTGAGCGTTACCTCAAGTACCCGCTACTCGACGCTTCATCTTCTCGTGAACACTTAAGTTATAGTATGCCAAGTAGTCGTTATACATGATTTCAATCAATAGTTTATTTCTCTTGCGCGTATATGGATATACGATCTCCGCAACTCTCCTTAAACAAATTTTACGGATCGAACTATCTTGGGAGTAACTTTTTGGATCGAAACTATCCTTTAAGTATTGTCCTACTTTTAGAAACTTTTAAGTATTGATATACTTAACCTAAACCTTTTTAGTCGAGGACTAGAAAACTGTAACTCACTCACTACTTTATTGTAGTTGACATTTGATCTCTTGTTTCAGGAAACGCAATGTAAGGACGTTAAGTGCATACCTCTTGTGATGGGTCAGGAAGGTCACGTGATTAAGAATCGGGAAGACCTTATTTATTTACTCTGGGAATTGTCTTTTGAAGTTTTTACATAAGCTATCGTGGTTGTACTGTATTGTTAAATACTTGGTTATCTTTGAACTTTGTAAACGTTTTCTAACTTCAATGACTTAAAAACCGTTTGTATTTATTATATCTCGTGTAATGATATCTTTGCTCTTCACATCTCGTGTTTCCGCTTTAGCGGGGTGTGACAGACTTGGTATCAGAGCACAGGTTATAGTGAATACGGGTTTTCAAAATTTTCAAAATTTTCAAAACCAAACTATAACCAAGGCTTTCTCGAAAAATCATTTCACGAGTTTTAAACTTTAGTGGATTAATTCCGCAAATGCATGACTCATTACTAACTATGCGTAATTTGGCCAACTACGCCTAGTTCGGAATAAATTATGCAAGAACGGAACGTAATTGCTATTGTTAAACGATTTTGAGTCAACAGTTCTCGATTCCCCGATCCCCGAATTCTCACGTGACTGACCCGAACATGCACTGTCCTATTTACATTTTCCTTTAACTATAATTACTCGTTCCATCTTATTGCAAATCTCGTTAAGTCTGAATCGTCGCATCGACCCGTGCACTCGTACTCTCGAACCGTATCCTCGACTGAGGTCCCTGAAGACGTCACCGCATCGAGAGCTCAGCACCTCGGTCCTACCGACTCTTCGGAGGAGAACTCTAGAGCCATTGCCAACAGTCGCTATACACCCAGTTTGAGGACTGCCCTAACTACCGTTTCGCCGGCTCCCGTCGCGTCTTTACAACCAAGCGAACCGCGCATCCGTGACTGCTCGTAAGCAGGTCATGCTACCCGATCAGCTACCTTACCACCTGATGGGACGAGAGACTCCCAACCCGGTCAGAGCTACACCTCCCCATGTTCCACTACACCCCGAAGATCCGTATGCGGCATCACCTACGCCACCCATGGATCACTACATGTGGGAGAATGACCATCTCGACCACTGCTCACGACGACCCCAATTCGGAGGTTTACACCGGCCAAGTCCCCTACACTCCGTTGAGACCTTCAGGGACTTACTGAGGAGAGTGAGCAACATGCTCCTCTTCTGTTCCAGGTCTCCGACACCGCTCGCCGCCTATCCGAGCATTCCCTTCGAATCGTCTCTTCGACTCAGTCGACACCAAGGACTAATCGGCACCTAGTGAGCGTGTGTCTGGCGATGAGTACCCTGATTCCGTTATTTTACCGAAGATGTCCCTTAACATGCTTCAGTAGCTTATTTCACGCCATGTATTGTACCCTAGTTAAGTTGTAATTTCTCTGTATCTGTAGCAACTTAAAACTCACGCTAGTATTCATGTTTCAAACTCTCTCTTGTTATCTCGATGAAACAGGTAACCGATTTTACAAAATGGAATATCTATCACTAATATCCTTACTTTCGGTTGTGCTTGAATTGTATTATCATTCCGTAACCATTATCGTGCGTGTGCTATTTATCCTTCCTTAATTCTTCTTATGTTATCACGGTCACTAGTCATTCTTTAAATTCTTACCACCTATTCCTATTCGTGCGTTCTAAACTGGTTTCCTTTTTCCTGCTGTAGAAACATGGCTCCTACTCAAAGCAATGCTAGCCTCATAGCCGAGCAGGTCGCTGCTCATTTTAACGCTGCCATGCCCAACATGATCGCCCAGATCACTGCTGGGATAAACAACAACCACAACCAGCAACAACAACAACAACAACAGGGAGATAACCCGAACCAAAACCGAAACCTCCCCGTTTGCACTTATAAGGGCTTTATGGCTTGTAAGCCAAAGGAGTTTCATGGCACCACTGGTGCTGTAGGGCTACTCTCCTGGTTTGAAAGCATCGAATCAGTCCTACACATTAGCCGCTGTGCTGAAAATGATAAGGTGGAGTATGCCTCCTGCGTACTCCACGGACGGGCCCTATCGTGGTGGAACCTCGTGATCCAAACCCGAGGACGTGAAGCTGCCTATGCCCTCACTTGGGACGAATTCAAGAATCTCCTCATGAGGGAATACTGCTCTAAGGGTGAGATGAAGAAGCTCGAGGCAGAGCTTTGGAATCACACGATGGTCGGCAACGACATCGACGGATACACTACCCGTTTCCATGAGCTGGCCAGACTGGTACCAAGGTTGGTAACCCCAGAAGAAAACTGGATCGACCGATACATCTCCGGCCTTGTTCCCGAAATCAGAGGGATGGTGATCTCTGCAGAGCCGCTGACGATACAGAGCGCAGTTGTCCTCGCTCATCGTCTAACCAGCAACCTCCTTACCGCTCCAACGCCTGTCGAGCGAGAGGAAAATGATAAACGAAAAGCTGATCAACAACCAAATACAGACGACCACATCAAGAAACTCAAAACCGCACACAACCTTGCAATAGTTGCCACCCCCACAACCGGACCCCGAATGTACACCGGGCCTCACCCCAAGTGTGGCAAATGCAACTTCCATCATGTTGGAAACTGCCCAGTGTGCAGAATATGTAATGAAGCGGGACACTACCCCTGGTGCTGCCAAGAGGAAACTGGTGGTAAAAGGAAGAAGTCAGTTTGTTACAAATGCGGAAGCGACAAACACCTCCGAAAGTCTTGCCCCAAGTTGCGAAATGCTAAACCAAATCAGGCCGGGCAAGGCCGAGGACGCGCTCCGTAATCATTAGCAAAGAGACAAGGCACGACCCAAACGCAACGACAGGTAAATTCCCTGTGAACGATATTTCGCATCTATGTTACTCGATTCATAAGTAGAGAGAAGCCTCGTGTCCTTAGAATTTAGACCCCTTATCAGTCTAGGATCTAAAGTTCTTAAGGATAGCTTTACTATCGAATCTGGTAATGGTCAAGAATCCAAAGCTAAGGATATAATCCTAGGATGTCCAATGTGCTTTACCGATAAGACTTTCCCCACCGACTTGATCCCGATAGATCTGGAAAGCTTGAACTTTATCGTCGGAATGGGCTGGTTATCTCGTTTCCAAGCCGAGATCGTCCGTCTCGACAAACTCATTAGTATCCCCCTCTCAGACGGTGAAACTCTAGTTGTTCAAGGAAACAAACTTGGACGACAACTCCGTATCGTGTCCTCCATGAAAATGCGCAAGTGCCTCGAGAAGGGCTACGACACCCCCCCTCACCGATGTCGCCAGACGTAAACCTAAGGAGAACCGAGTACAAGATATTCCCGTAGTCAAGGATCATCCAGAAGTCTTTCCTGAGGATCTACCCGGGCTACCTCCACATCGACAAGTGGAATTCCGAATAGACCTAGTTCCTGGCGCAGCACCGGTCGCCAAGACACCATACCGTCTAGCCCCACCGGAACTGCAAGAGCTGTCGAAACAGCTACAGGAACTCTCGGATCATGGTCTTATTCGTCCAAGCTCGTTCCCCTGGAGAGCCCAATCCTCTTTGTTTAAAAGAAAGACGAATCCTTCCGTATGTGCATCGATTATCATGAACCTAACAAGCTGACCGTCAAGAACCGATAACCACCTCCGAGGATCGACGACCTATTCGAACAGTTGCAGGATGCTTCTTACTTCTCAAAGGTCGAACTCCGCCCAGGTTATCATCAGGTTCGTGTCAGTGAGACCGACATTCCTAAACCGCATTCCGAACTCGTTACGATCATTACGAATTCCTTGTCATGCCATTTGATCTGACCAACGCACCAGCACTTTTCATGGACCTAATGAACAGAGTGTGTAGGCCATACCTAGACAAGTTCGTAATCGTATTCATAGACGACATTCTCATCTACTCAAGGAATAATCAAGACCACGCGAAGCACTTGGACTCTCATTCTAGAACTCCTTAGGGAATCAGAAGTGACACGTGGGACTCTCGAGATGTAAATCCTGAATCCGGGAAGTACATTCCCTTAGTCAGGCGATCAATTTGTAGGGAATTCACGTAGACCCAGCCAATATCAAAGCGATTGAGAAATAGGAAGCCCCAACGACTCCTACGGGAATCCGACTATCCCTAGGATTGGCTGGCTACTAACAAAGCTTCGTTGAGAATTTCTCAAGGATCGCTAAGCCATTGACCGAACTTACTCCGAAATATACAGTTTCCCTTTGGGGCAAAGAACAGGAGGAACCATTTCAGAAGTTCAAACTCGATATCATCCAGGAAACCATCGACAAAATCACTACCATTCGGGAAAGACTGAAGACATCCCGTACCCGGCAGAAGGGCTATGCCGACAACCGAAGGAAACCCCTAGAGTCCAAGTGGGTGATAGAGTACTCCTCAAGATATCGCCATGGAAAGGGGTGGTCCGTTTCGGGAAACGCGGCAAGCTAAACCCGAGGTACACCGGCCCATTCGAGGTAATAGAGCGAATCGGCCCAGTGGCATATCGACTCCAACTTCCGCAAACTCTTTCTAACGTTCACAACGTCTTTCATGTCTCGCACTTGAAAAAGTGCTTATCGGACGAGACCATTGTCATTCCACTGGATGAGATCCATATCGACAACAAGCTTAACTTCATCAAAGAACCGCTCGAAGTTGTAGACCGTGAGGTCAAACAACTCAAGCAAAGTCGTATCCCTATTGTCAAGGTTCGGTGGAATTCCCGACGAAGTCACGAATTCACGTGAGAACGTGAAGACCAGACCCGTCGGAAGTATCCACATCTATTCAGAGATTCTTCCTCTCGATGAGGCGAACTAAATTTCGGGACGAAATTCTTTTCAACCCGGGGAGAATGTGACAACCGTCTTATTTCCGGTGAAAATCGCATTCTCTATCTTTGAGTTAAATTCGAATTGATCTTATCTTTACTTGTCTCGTAAACTTGTATGTGTCGGAATCGAAATCGGAATCACTTAAATGAATCCTAATACCAAGTAAACACTTAGTGAACTTGTCTAAGTTCCTATCAAAAATAACCGGAAACTTCCAACTAACGAAAGCGCTTAACAATGGAACAAACGAAAAACGAACAAGGCTGAAACAAGCCCGAATGCGCCGCCTGTTGTCTCAATGGCGCCGCATTCGGGGCCAGTTCAGCAATATTTTTGTGACCTTTAAAATTTAACCAAACGAACCAAGACTTGAGCCCAACGTTTTAACCCAAGTTTATAGTACACAAAAGCCTTTTAAAAGTCCAGGAATTCTGTTTTTATGCCACTATAACTTAACACAAACACATCACATACAAACACACACAATCACACCCTCATTACTTACTCTCTCTCTCTTTTCCAACTCTCTCAACAAAGACTCTCTCTCAAACACACTTCATTTACAGAGATATTTCTCACAAAAACACAGAAAAATCACCACAATAATCACATGTAAATCGTTCATAAACAAAAGGGAGAAAAGGAGCATTCATCCATTTGGGTTAAAAAGTCGATTTCTAGCATTTGGGTCAAAAATCACCAAGAGGACACTTCCACCTTCTTCAAATTATCATCCATTTGGTATAACCCTTTTAAATCTTCTGTTTTTACAACATATATTCGTTGCATGTGCAATCTAACAACTAAAAACGAGTTTTCATGATGATTTATGACCATTTATATACAAAAACGGGTTTTTATAAAATGGATGTTTAGATCCATGAATTTGTGGTTAAAAACTCAATATAAACTGTAAAACATCAAGTACTTGGATGTATCTATCATTGCATGTCGAAATCCACCATCAAAATACCAATTTTTAGCATAAAAACGAATTTACCAAAAAGCTGTAAGTCTAGTGAATGCGGCGCATTCCTATGAATGGCGGCGCATTCCTAGATCAGCAGCCAGAAAAATTTGCAATTTTCGGTATAAGACGTGATCTTGAGCTTATTTCTTCAAACCGAGTCAAATAACCTGTAAAGAGCTAAACTTACATGTAAAGGGACTAATTGAACAAGTTTTCATCATTTTATGTTTGGTATAAATATATGAATTTTGGCTATAAAAATTGTTAAGCGGGAAAGTGTTAAATTGGACTTAATGATTTTGGTGCGGAAGCGCTGCCCGATTTTCGGCAGACCAAAAACCAACACTTGTAATAAAAACATTTTGTTACCTAACAAGATTATAAACGTGGTTACTTATTAAATCTTGGTATCTTCTTAGGAGTTCCGTGATTCCTACCCATTTCGACCCGTTCCGACCGCTCTCTCTCTATTGTGCTATTCTTCGCAAACTGTGAGTTACAACCCCACTTTTATTTACTGTTTTTATATAATTTTTGGGGGAAACATGAGATCTAAACGAATTTTTGGAACCATTATGAACTCTTGGAACGTTTTATTACTATTGAACTCTTATTGAACGTTTTGTGGAACTCACATGCGAAAACAGTTTTAATTGCCTGTTTGGCATACAAAACTAAATGGTTTGCTACCCTTTTTCGGCTTAATGGTTAGCCACCTCTAATCGGCTTATTGGTTCAAATCTGTGATAAACTTACTTTATGCCACTCTCGGCACCCGTATGAACTTTGATTGAATGTATAACTAACGTGACTCTTGATGAGGATATAACGAAATTCGTAAGTGCCTCTCGACTAATAGTGCTCGGTTTCTTTACATACTATTATCTTGTCTAAGCCGCTTAGTATGGGTTTCTATACTTAGGAAACATTCATTCTTTACTTAGGTGTTGACCTAAGAACATATCACTCGGATCCTTACTTAGGTGTTAGCCTAGGTACACTTTAGTGTTAGCCAAATTCTGTATTAAGATCTTAATCGTTTCAACTTGGGTGTTAGCTCAAGTGCTCATCAATCGATTGATCTTGGATGTTAGTTCAAGTGTTTATTCATCGATTGATCTTGGATGTCGGTCCAAGTGCTTATCAACCGATTTGATCTTGAATGTTAGTTCAAACGCTTATTCATCGGTTGATCTTGGATGTTAGTCCAAGTGTTTTCTCACTCGATAAATCTTGGGTGTTAGCTCAAGTACTTGTTCTCTCGATTGCTATTGAGCGTTACCTCAAGTACCCGCTACTCGACGCTTCATCTTCTCGTGAACACTTAAGTTATAGTATGCCAAGTAGTCGTTATACATGATTTCAATCAATAGTTTATTTCTCTTGCGCGTATATGGATATACGATCTCCGCAACTCTCCTTAAACAAATTTTACGGATCGAACTATCTTTGGAGTAACTTTTTGGATCGAAACTATCCTTTAAGTATTGTCCTACTTTTAGAAACTTTTAAGTATTGATATACTTAACCTAAACCTTTTTAGTCGAGGACTAGAAAACTGTAACTCACTCACTACTTTATTGTAGTTGACATTTGATCTCTTGTTTCAGGAAACGCAATGTAAGGACGTTAAGTGCATACCTCTTGTGATGGGTCAGGAAGGTCACGTGATTAAGAATCGGGAAGACCTTATTTATTTACTCTGGGAATTGTCTTTTGAAGTTTTTACATAAGCTATCGTGGTTGTACTGTATTGTTAAATACTTGGTTATCTTTGAACTTTGTAAACGTTTTCTAACTTCAATGACTTAAAAACCGTTTGTATTTATTATATCTCGTGTAATGATATCTTTGCTCTTCACATCTCGTGTTTCCGCTTTAGCGGGGTGTGACAAAACGGACATTTTAAACCTCTTCGCGATATATTAAACTTCATCACAAATTTTGAACATTGTTTTTATCAATCAAAATAGGTTTTACGGCAAACTATATAAATGGTTTTGAAAGGCATTTTATTCCAAATATTTTGGTATGAAAAGACTTCAAATATTCAAAGTGTCAAATTGGACTTTTAAATGGACTTTGACTTTAATAAGTCAACATAATTGACATTTGACTTTTATAAGTCAACACCTTTAATCTTGGTCAATATAATGAACATTAGTATTAATATTCTTTTCGACTTGGAGTTATCACTTGTTTCCAACGCTCGCTGTTGACGTGAAAGATCGATATCTTGCCGATCGACCCTTTTCTGGAGCGGAACATCGTCTTCTTAATCCGTCATCTTTATTCGACTTATTAATCGTTGGAATGTTATATTAAACTTAATCTTAACTGACAAGGCTAAACCGAACTATACTTGTAGAGATACTGAGACTATATTATTTACTATTTTAGGGCACTTAGACGGTGGAATTGTGGTCCCGTGATTGTATTTACCCGAGATTTGCTGAAGTTGTTTTGTGAGTTATTCGTAGCCCTTGTCTTAAATACTTTTGGGCTGCAAAGCGTATTTTAAACTGTCTGTGTATTTCAAACTGTCTGCATGAATGCGGAATGTAATTGATTATCTTGTTTACCCAGTGAATTTGGTCTGCCTTAGTTTTAAGTGTCTAACCATGGTGGCTCCCCTCTAATACACTCGTTAAGCTTTTGCCCGTTGTTCATTTGTATAGATCTGTATTGTGTTATGTACCTAACCCACATTCCTCTGTAGACTGTTGCTACGAGCGGATGTTATGACCTTAATTTTAAACTGTATGATTAAACTGTTTGCCTTTGGTTTGACACACCTTAGGATAGGGGATTAAACTGATTGGTTCAGGATCGAGATGTATGACTACTTAGGCATAGTACCTTTCACCAATTAGATGTATAACAAGATATATTTTTGAAACGACGTTGTTTATTGAAATTTTACCGATGGGTCGCTTTTTTTTTTCTTAATATTGCGAATAATTCACCAACATTTTGTTGATGTCGTTTTAACGCTTTGCAGGAAATTGAGGATTTCCATTGATCATGCCATAGTTTATTTTCGGATCGCTTGCTTTTGGGAAATTTGAATTTGAACTCTTTATTGTAATTTCCATGACGATCCGTTTGTTTATTTCTTGTGGAACTGTATTTGTACTTGGCGTCTTATCGCCTTTGACTTTATGATGTATTTTGTAACATTTGGCATGATCTATTTAAATTGATGTTTTGTTTATCGGTTATATTGTTGTAATCTTGACTCTTGATATTATAATTGGAACGCCTCGTGTTTCCGCTTTTAGCGAGGTGTGACAGTATCACTCAAGACAAAGGACAACAATAATTTATATATATGTGAACTACAAATTCTCGGTACGTTAAACTTAACAAAAATATAAAATAGTTAAACCATGCAACTAAAAATCTAAAAACGAAATATAGTTGTTATGAAAAACATAGTTTAAATTCAATCCCCCAAACGGACTTAATAAGTCAAATGACCCTAAACAAGCTTAAATTTTTCGTACAACCCAAACAAAAATTATTTCTTTTTATGTCTGAAGAATAGAACGTGAAACTATTAGAAATAACAATAGGTAAGTATTTTTAGAGTCTAAATAGCTCAAGTAGAAACTAGAAACTAGTACATGTAGGCACTTCGTTTATTATGACAATTAAGAGGGAAAGGAAATACTTACCTATTAAGAGGGAAAGGAAATACTCTAAAAATACTTACATATGTATAATGAACCGAATGGTCGAAACATAAAAACTTACCACATAATTCTTTCTAAGGTCCGAATGACTGAACCAAACTATTACATCCAACAAATATATTAACTGATGAATGAGAAACTATCTTCAACGGTTTCTAATAAAATTTAATGGAACAATAATTCTTTATCGTCGCTGCATCGTGCGGGTTCTATACTAGTAAACATAAAGAGAGATAGAAAATTATTTTTTGAAAAGATATTGTAAAGGTTTTATAAGTTGGCGGTATGTGAGTCGGTCTATAACCTAGAGGTTGGGCGTTCAAGTCTGCAAGGAGAAAAAAATGTGAAAAATGTATAGTTGATGTAATACTTTTCTTTTCAAAAACGTTAATAGGTAGGATTGTTTTAGTTAATTGTGGTATATATATATCATATATATAAACTAATTTAAAAAATTTATGAAATTTTTTTGAAAAAAACTACTTTAAAAACATTTGGGTTAGTGTGTCCAACGATTTAACAAAATAAAAACCTGAATCTGACTTGAAAAACGTTCAGGGATCCCGGATCGAGATTATACAACCTAACAATTTTTCTAATGTCGGTTTTAGATCCAGTTTGAAGTTGTGTCACTGTCGAGTATTGCTACCTCTAGTACTTTAATATTCGTTACCTAGTGGGAATACGAGGTGTCCAACATATCTTTGGTATCGATTGTTTGTTTGCAATTTAAGTGATTTACCATTCTCATCTTAGTTTATGTCATGTTAGCGAGAGTTGAGACTTCACTCCAAAAGTCATGTTAGCCTTTTCACATGTACAATAACTTTAATATTTAACGGATTTGTGTCATGTACTCTAAAACATTAGTGTAAATTTGTTGACGACTATGTTTTCACATGTAAAGTGTAAAGAACTAGCAAAGAAAAAAAAGAATTCTAGAAACACATGAAGGTTACACTTTTTTTGATTGTTAGTTTAGGTTATCGAGTTCCGTTGCACTTATGCATGAAACAAGGATTACACGTTCATTCTTTATTGCGGTTGTGATATTGTAAATACATGTTGAATTTGGTAAATGTTTGTTTGAAGTAGAGGTTACGAGTTCAAGTCAATTAACTATAATTATACTTTTTTAAAATAGTACGGTACCCGCGCGGTGCAGCGGTGACGGAAAGCTGATATTTCATATAGTTATGCTGAAAGACATATGATCACGAAAAATAATTTTGAAGAAAGATAAATAACATGAAAAGAAATATTTAAACTACAATCATATGTAGAATCTGAAATACAAAAATCCATATAAAAAAGCAACATTAACTTCTAATAAACTTGTATTTTATTCATAATGTAAAACCTCTCGATAGACAACATTTGATGTGTATACTCCGTCTCGGTTAAAATCTTTGGCACGCTTCACTAACACCTTTATATTTTCACGTGATATCCCTCTTGACAACGCCACATAGAGTTGTCCATGTGAAAAAAACGGATTCTGGTAGATAAACACTGACGTATGAAATTGTCTGACGGCTTAAATCAAATTAATTAGCTTATACTGAAACATGAAGTCTCTCAACGTGTATATTTATAATGCAACAAACCTCCTTAAAATTTTTATTTAGATAGTTATATTTATTGAGATAATATGTCACACTTGTTATTTATATAAAAAACTTTGGACAAAAAATGTTTCGCGGGTTACCTAAACCAACATGTACCAAAAAGTACCCATTTAACAAGTAACCCACCATTAGCGGTCTAATTACGTCAGTACTTTCTGAAATACATAAATAAAATTAGTGGTACAAAGGACTGATAATTTCTACTTATCCATATACAATTATAGGGCATAGGGGAGGCTCACAGATCTTCAGAAGGGTTTTACATTCGATCAGGCATTACAGTCCTATTAAAGAATTCAACAATTAAGGACGGATTAGTGATATGATGCATTTTGTTTTTCCTTCTCCTGTTTGAAAACGAAAATGAATAATCTTGTAAGATGAACATTTCTATGTAGAGAATGGATCAACAGGTCGTTATCACTGCCAAGCTCTGTAAATGTGAATACAATGCAACCTTCTACTCTTTAAAATAATGAAATTTTGGTTCATTGGTGTAAGCATGTGATTTGAACCATTTGCTATGGAAGAGTCGATCTAGGTTGCATTTTACTTCAAACTGGTCAAATGGCTTATAACAAAAATCTATAATGGGAGCAAATACTTAAAAACCTATATTTATTCCATACAACCTTCTACACGTGCACATATATGACTTGCAGTTCCTAAACACGTGGATTCTTAAATTTGAGAAAAAAAAGAAAAAATAAAATCTGAACAGAAGACGAGTAGTTATTAACCTTGCTTCTGCAATGTATTTGGGGACATTAGACATGCTTTCCATACGACCAGCGACGAATATATCGTTATGACCCAGTTGGAGATGAAGTAACTAAAAATAAACTTAGTGAATAAAACTTGATTACCTTGCATAAACAGAGTACCAAAGCCATTGTGTGCTATGACCAACCGAAACCCAATCTCCCGGAAGTTCTGCTGCTGCCTGATCTCCACCTACCGGTGCAAACTGCCCGAAATGCTTATACCTTTGTCCAATTTAAAATAAATAGTTCAGAAGATTGTCAATGTAGTAAAGTAAAAGTCTATACTATTTATTTTTCGTTCTACTATAATCTAAATTATACGTAAAAGGGAGGAAATCATGACGCCCAGAACTCTTGAACCGACGAGGGCCTTCTGGTAGAGTCTTGGCCAACTCCCTCTTGTTAAAGCACTTTGAGAGATATGTCCCTTGTTGGGCAACAACCTTTGAAATAAACCAAACTTGAACGATTATTTTGCATAAAATATATTTTAGGAAAAGGAAAATTGATATAAAAAAGTAAATACCTGAGCTGTTGCAGGGAGACTTTTCATCTGTAAATCAACCTCAGAGAGAGCTAATTTGAATCCTTCAATGTCGACTTCCTTCCTAGCGTTTCCTTCTGGATCTTTTAAAAGATCGGTCACACTGGAAAGATGTTGGTCCCTTAAATGGAGTTCGACTTGGGGATAACGAATGAGTATGTCATCTACAATATCTTGAAATTCTTTAACAGACAAGGTTCCAGAGTTATCCGTGTCAACTGCCTCAAATATAGAAGCAATATCTTCCTACAAAATATATATCTCTGATGGAGTTAAATATTTTTCAAACGTGACGAGCCGACGATCTTTCGTAATAAATGAAAGAGAAAGAAAATACCATGATTTTACGCTGGTCAACGGTGGCACAATCACCGATTGCATAAACATGTTCAGATCCCTTTACTGTCAACCATTCGTTAGTAGCTAAAACCTTCCTTTCTCCCTGCACGCAACATAATAACCACTAATGAGTATTTTAAATTAGTTGTATTGACTGCTATACAGGATTTTAATTAACAAACCTCGCCAATTTGCTTCATGAAGTCCTTTACAACGGGTCGAGTTGAAACACCAGTTGAAGTCCCATGATTACCTCCCATGATTACCCGACCCACCCATTTTGCCTACTCTATTAATGATTAAAACGACAGTAAAAGATTAACGACATAAGATAAATGAACTCACTTTGGGTTGAGTCAAATACCGAGAGACCTCATCAAAAAGAAGTTTCAGATCAGCTCGCTCATCATCAGCATCTTCTGCAACATATATAAAATTATTTTACTTAGATAATCAAATAACAAAGCAGAAAGAGGGGATAAACATATATTAACCCATTTGACATGATGCCTTTTTCATTAAGTTTTTTAATGTGACCCGTTTTACTCATATAAAGCGAAATCAACCCATTTCAAATAAACAAACTGAAAGAGTCTCTCACCTGTGTAAAGCCTGGTCATCTGTAAGTCTACCTTTTGCTTTCAACCAGTAACTCACTCTGCAAAACGTTTCACATATATCAAAAATGTAGTCAGGAAAATACTATGAAAGGATACACAAGAAGAAAGAAGTCGATATAATAAATAACACTTAGAAACAAGCTTGGAGTGCGAGTAGTGTGACTAGAATAACTTTCAGGATCAAGAGGCCTGATTTATGTCGGCCACGGGACAGAAGTTGAGGTGGAAACTTCAATTCTGTAAAAATCAGTTTTCACATTAGATAATACTATGTAAAATACTAAAATTCTATGATTGGTTTCTGAATCAAGATCCGGAAACGTTTTCCCTCATACAGAGTTAGTCACGCACAAAGTTGATGGCAACTGTAACAAGTTGTGCTTATTTAAAATGAAAATTTAAAGTGATCACGAGTTTAGTATACAGAATCGAACCTGGAAAGATGATGTGGAAGTACAACACCCTCTTCTAATCCATGTTTTGGCAAAAGCTGCAACCATACATTTTAGAGCGAAAAAAAACAGAAACTAACTAATATTAAATGATCGTAAATAAGAAAAGTAATCAGTTACCATTTATGGGTCAGGCATAGAAGGTATTATTAGTTCTTGGTGATGTATAGAAGGCATAGAAGGCAGCGGTATATTGATAACGAAGTATGTGTCTCGGGCTGATTTGAAGGCGATGATTTAACTTCGGTTGACGAACTTTTTGCTGCAGCTTTACCAGATTTTATTGCAGATAAAACATCAATGCAATTTCTACAGTTTTTATAACAATGTCATTCACCAAGACTTTGACGCCAAATTTAGCTGCACAGAAAAAAAAATGCATTCATTCAGGTTGGGTAAAGGTTAAACTGAAGCGGAAGAGATCAGAATCATACCTTTAAGTTCCTTTCTTCGTTACGGGTAGCAGATTGAGCTGGCGTTGACTCCTTAGTTTCCGAATTACTACTCACAGATGATTTTACTGTTTCAATGTCAGCTGCATCCTAAACCTTGCAAAAATAGTACCATCAGTTCCAGTGTGCTCATGGTATAACCTTTTGATAGATGTAAAGTTTCGTCTCATTTAATGATATATCGTCCCATTCTAAAACTACCTGTTTTGACCCCGAACATCTTACACAACCCATCCATCCCACCCAGTTTAATAAAAGAAAAAACTTACCGTTATTGCAATGGGTTGTCCAACCGCAACGTCTTTTGAACCTTCAGGTGCCAGTATCTTCGCTAGGTATATGTATTTGGTATTCAATCAAAAAAAATTAGCGCTAATAGGTACCACAACTACAAGAACTCAACCAATAATGATAATGTGATGAAGAGTTTCCAGCAGCAGATCAGTATAGGTTTAAGGAGGTGTCTGGATGTTCATTTTGAAAATGATCACGTAATATCTAATGATCAGAATCAAATGATCTTTTGTAATGAAAGACGTTGTAGAAAATTTTGTTTAGATGTGATTCTGATGTTTGAAGTTATGATAACCAGATAATGAAATGTAAGAGTTTGCTAAATTTGTATTACTTAATAAATCAGAACATAAACAACATTTTTGTGAAAAAAACAGTAGAGATGGTTTGTGATATGAAAATAAAAGTCTACCAAATAGGTTATTATCGGGGTAAATAAGTAATTTTATTTTCCCCTTAAATAATCAGTTTTGTTGCAGCTGGTAGTAAAGTCATTATCCAAAACTGATTATCTGACCCCTAAATATTTGAGTAACCAAAAGCAGAACATGTTTATCCGAATGCTAGAAACTTTTTATTAAGACTTTAAGTGGCACGAATCAGATAATGAGTTTCAAAACGCAAATCCAAACACCTCTTAAATATTATGTAGCAACTACAAGCCACACTTTAAAAAAAAAAACTAAAACTACTTGCGTGTTTGAGCATATGAAAAAGTAAATATAAAATTAAAATTGTACCCTTCTTCAAGACATTCAAATTCAATGGTTGCTTTGTCAGTCTCTATTTCACATATGATATCACCAACCTCGATATATCAAATATAGTAAAAAATGAAAAAACACAATTCAGGCTTATAACATTTTTCACTGAGACATTTCATCATAACATTCTTCATCATAACATTTTTCACTGAGACATTTCATCAAACATGTTGTATGCAATTCTTAATCAACCCAAAAAACGAATCAAAAAATACATCAAATTCACAAAATCTCACCACCAAAATAAAACAAAACCTACGGTTGATTTCTCACCCACATACATACATAAACATTATTTATAAACATTATTTGAAAACACATACCCTTTTACAAGCAGAAATTGGATGATGAACCATTGCTTAATACACTTCGGATTTGACATCAACAGGCCATCTCCAATTCGGATTTGTAGTGGAAAGAGATCGAAGGGTGGAAGGTGGAAGCAACGGCTTCCAACGGTGGTGCCTTACTGGAGACGGTGGAGATGGACCAGGGTTAGGGGGTTTCTGACCAGTGACGGCGATTGGGAGTAATGTGTTTGTGAATAGAATTAGGGATAGGTAGTAATGCGTGTGTGAAAAGGGTATATAGGTACATTCAAGTACTTAAAATTAAGGGATTAAGACACCAAGGGAGATTCATTATAATATAGTATAGATTTTGCTTAATAAACAAATTGTTGGACTAACTCTCACAATTATTCACTGCCTTTGACGATTATTTTCCACCCTCTAGCGTGCCACGACCTTCCAACCACAAATTTATCAACTACCTCCAACGACAATTTGCCACTCTCGATGTGTCACCACTGCCTCCAACCACAACATTTCCCTCTCCGTCACCGTCACTCTTTCTCTATGGGTAAAACCAAGGAGAGGCCATACACTACTACAAACAGGGCCATCAATGACGCGCATTGCGCGTCAAGAAGAGGCTTTATGACGCGCAAATGCGCGTCAAGGATGGACCAGTCATAAATAATTTATGACGCGCATTGAGGCGTCACAGCTGAATGACCCGCGCTTATGTCCCTCGTTTTATGACCTTCTTTTTTGACCTTCGTTTTAAGACCCACATTTTATGACTTATGTTTATGACATATGAAATTGCGTGTCAAAGTTATGCAAACTAATTTTTTTTAAATAAAATTCTTTTTTATAAAACCTGGTGATTATATATTATATATATTATATATATACATGACAATAAACCTGACCAACAATCTGATCATTGTACAAAATTAACGCATTTCATATATAATCAAAACCATGCGTTTTCCTTACATAACATTTGTCTAATAATGTACAAATAACTTAACTATAACATGTTTCATTAGCTGTTGCGGTAGTTGTCAACGACTTCAAGCCTGCAGTACATGCATGGGCCTCTGGCAATGTTGAAAAGTCATTAGCTGCTAATCTTTGCTTAACATCCATGTACAACCAATTCAACCACTCCCCTACAAATCTGAAGGCATAAGCAGAAGCCAGCAACGGAAAGAGTCTACTTTGCTGAGTTTTATAATCAATCACCTAAAGCGAAAAACCAAATAAAAATATTCAACAAGTCTACTACATATAAATATGATTTATATATAATAACCTGTGTCTCAAGCCCCCCGTTACGTGACCCAAACTGTCTACGGACAGCACTATATCTTGTAGCGATACAAACTGCACGAGATAACGCTTTTGAAGCATCAGCTACAATTGTTTGCCTAACATACACCATTGTCCCATAAATAAGTTGACGAGGAACATCAGATTGCATGATTTTCCCCTGCTTTGTAACCTGTGTCACCCTAAAAGTAAATTGAAGAATAAGATAATCAAGTCGAAATAAAAGAATCTATAATTGATAGATAGTTGCCACCTCTAAGATATATCTTGGTCAATGAATCATACAATGGACGACTTCTCATGTAGCGTTTAGAATTATTCATGTAAAATCTCACCTTCGATATTGTAGACTTTATACAAGATAAGGTTGCCTGTAGTACTTGGATAGTTGAGAAAATAATTAACTTCAAACCATTTAAATCTGCCTGTGAGTTGTAAATTGAATGTTACTCGACATGTGATATCATCTAAGTAACATTTCAGGAAATAACATACCTTTACCCCTCCGACAATAGGAACTGAAAGACTTCTCGCGTCATTAGTGGTTGCAGATAAAGCAGATTCGTAATCCCTTTGAATTGAAGACCATTCATCAATATAAGCCATCTGAACCACAAGATGACAGAATGTAATACGTCAACCAACATTTCAACAAATAAAAGGAAAAGAAACAGAGGCCATATGTTTTATTTGTTTTTCTCGTTTGACCCGTTAAAGATAAACATAAACCACATTGACCCATTTATAAAAACGAGGAGATATTTCCAACTATAAAAATTTCCAGTTGGTGTAAGATCAATGTAGGAAAATACTTACTTGTCGGTGTAAAACGGCATAGAGTTTCAGCTGTAGTATTAACAAGCCAACATCAATTTTCTTTGCAGATATAGAATCCCGGAGTTCTAAGATAGTTCTCCATAAATCAGATAAAGATTTCTGCATTATGAAATATTATATTACGTCACTGTCAAGATTTCTTAAAATGACGTATGCATTACCGATAAATCTGCAGAGCTTTAAAGTGCAACAGGAAAGTGACAAATTTAAGAGTACAAATGGGAAATTACAGATCCAAACCTCAGCGGTCACCCTTTGACTACTTAATGCAGCTTCTGCACTCGCATTCGCAAAAAGGGGACGAACTAGAAACTGTTATATCTCGCCTTTTTGTGTGATTGTTATACCCCCAACATAGACAACAAATTGTTTTTCAGAAAATAAAATTTTTCAACACCGCTGTATCTTGCGGGTCTCTCTCTAGAAAGAAAGAAAGGTTCCTTCGAAAACCACTTATGAACGTGATATATTTTCTGACTTATGTAAACAAGTTTATCTGTTTATTTGATCATAAGGAAGATGAACGCTAGCATGAACTGCAAGAACCTTCACACTCTGTTCACCTGTTCATTAACCAATAGTAAATAAATGAAACCATTTGCCCGTCTAGAAACAAACAAATAACATACCCTCGTTTTTCATTCCGATCAAAACTTCGGTATCTTGTCCTGCTACTACCACTACACACACAATGAAGTATGTTAGAAAAAAAAAATTATAACAAAGGTAAACAAGTGTAATAAACTTACATTTTGCAAAGTTCTTAGGGAAAACACAGACGGTTTCGACACCAGGAGCGGGTTTAAAGTTCCCGAAACCAAAATCATGAGTATCATCAGTACCAACATCCGCCTCTCCGGCTTCCTTAATAGTTTGAGCTACCAGTTCATCATCAGCATCCGGTTCGGAATCGGACTGAGACCTAGCAACTATAACAACCAAAACAATTCAATCATGCAATACAATAAACTAAAAAAACACATATTATTTAGTCCTATTTGATTAACATAAATTCATCGAACGTTAGATCAAAATTGAAATTAAACAATTGAGATTGAAAAAGTCAACAACAACAACTAAATTGACCTAAAATAACAAAATGCATTACAGATCTAAAATTAGAGAATGAATCTGGAAGAAATCGATTGGGATTGAAAAATGGATCTAGATCTGAGATGAGATTAATATATTACCTTGAAGGAATAATGAAGAGGAGAGAAGAAGAAATGCGAAGATGAAAATTTTGGCCATTGATGTGATGATCGGAAGGAATTACAGAGCGGGAATAATGAAGAGGAGAGAAGAAGGAATTACTATCGAGCGATCGATGCTTATTAGAGAGCGGGAAGTTTTGGGGGAAAAAAAATAGGTTTTGAGTTTTTTTTAATTTTAAGCAGATATATAATCTATGACAAAAATAATATACATGACATCTATTTAGGACGAAGAAAAACAAACGTCATAACGAAATCTTAATTTTAACTGATTATGACCCATGTGTTATGACACATCTGAAAACGCGTCATCTCTTTACTCAAAATGACTGTTGTTTTATGACCCTGGATATTGCGCGTCATCTTTCTGCGTGGGTCATAAAAAGCGGGTCAAGGATAGCCCTGTTTCTAGTAGTGATAGGCACGACTCGGTCTTGGGGGTCGTCTTTGTTATTTTGTGGTCGTTGCAGGGACGAGAAGGAAGAGAGGGATGACGGAGGATTTGGGTGGGGTGGGACAGGAGAATAAAAAAGATTTTTCTAACCGAAGGTTTTATTTAAAAAAATTAATAATTTAAAAAGAATATAAATGTATTTAAAAAAAATATAAATGAATATTTATATATTTATTTTAACCAATGGCACTATTTAATTTAATCTAAAAAAAAATTAACCATACTTTTTGATGTAACGAATGAACGAACATAGACTAGTTTAATTTAAGTATTATTATTATTATCAATAATAATGTAACTTTTCATTTTTATTTTAATGTAATTTATTTCGTTAAATATTAAATGTGTTTTAAAATATATATCTGATATCGCATATTTATATAGTTATTTATATGCGATATTTGGTCGTGTTTCATAGTAAATATGATGGATATGATAGGTTTTTGCATTTAATCATGTGGAAAAGTTGTTTTGTCTATTTTACAGGTTTATATGATCGGGAAGTGGAAATGGAGGAAGAAATGATGAATAATATGTTCAAAGATGGTTCGAAGCATGTACGGTACGAAGTAAGCACACAAGGGTGGTGTCCAAGTGGTAAAAGCTTGGTCTCCAAAGGTGAAATTCCTGGAGGCCCCAAGTTCGAATCCTGGGAGCAAAAAAATAAACCCCCTTGTGGCTACGGAGGTTCACCTGCGATGACTCCGGGCTACCCGCAAAGCGGGTAGTCGCCCTGGGATTAGTCGGCTCGCAAAGCGAGTTGGATACCTAGGTTTACAAAAAAAACAAAAGGCTAGAAAACAGCTTAGAACGACGCCCTGGTGGTCAAGGACGACCCACCGGGAGTCCTAGCTCGATTCTAACACGGATAAAAGCAATGAGGGCGTCGTTGTGAAAGTCTAGAGCGACGTCCTAAGCGCAGGTTTTGGTGTTGGACTCCAACTCGAATTCCTCTTGATTTATCTCTATAAATACCAACCCAAACGACCAGTTTTCATCATCAATTATCATTATCATCTATTTGGAGCTTGACATCACGATTGGGAGCTAGGAGAAGAGTTAGAGTCGGAGTTTGTTTAATATTCGATCACGAAACAATTTTCAACATTCGTCGTTTGTCTTTCTTTCTTTTTCAAGACTTTTCAGTTATTTTTCTTCATTGTTTGCTGTTTATATAGACTTTATTATGAGTAGCTAAACACTCTTTACGCTTGTTTGATTTATGGATCTTGTTTGACGTTTATGTTTTCGTTATTGATTGTTTTAGGTGTTTATGTTTAATCGTTGATCCTTAATTGTTTGTGTTTTGATATATTACTATAAGTTGTTTATATTTTGATTAGTTAATCAACATTCTAGGTATTCGAGAGGAATCTAGATAGATTAATTAACTTGTATGAAATAATCGGTCGGTCTATAATCGGTTTAAAATTATTAGGATTCGAGAGGACCTAGTAATAAAAATTTAGGTGATAAAACATAAACGAGTAAGTCTATTTGTTAAGATTCGAGAGAACTTAATAATTAGAGATGTTATTCGAGAGGAAACTTCATAAGGTTAAATCCTAGAACACCGGCTTGTTGATTAATGCTTAATTGTTGATAATTATAACTGTATTCGAGAGGAACATTATAATTAGAAATAGTTAAAGTTAGTAAAATATTGGAGAGGAGTTTTACTATATCTTAGAAGTTTAAATATACATTCAATATCATAAACATAATTGGAAAACAAGTGAAGTGTCAAACAAGTGTAATTTCTCCATTATTTGATAATCTTAATTACTTATTCTCACTTGATTTTTATAATCACCTTTTATAATTATTTTGCAATTTTTAATTATTTAATATTTTGTTACCCCCAAAACAAACAAGTATTATTAATTCGATATTAAAAACTAAATTAGTCCCTGTGTTCGAACCTTTACTTATTTAAAAACTATATTACATACGAATAGGTTCACTGCCTATAAGTGTGTAATTAAGTCCAATAGTAGGTTAAGTTTTTAAGACTAGATTTTACACATCAAGTTTTTGGCGCCGCTGCCGGGGACTGATTTTTCGTTTTTGTTTCGAATTTCCGATACGATCCTTTTGAGTATTAACATACTTGAAAGTTAAATTTAATTGTTATTACACTGGTACGTTTTACGTTTTTCTTGTTTTTGTCTTTGTAGGTATTGAGGTAGTGGATGAACACAAGGGATTCGGGATTACCACTCTTGAGTCCAAAATCAAATCCATGAGTATTGAAGAAGCGAGGCATGAAGAAAGGAAACATATTGATTCAGACACAACCAGGTTTTGGACCGTTCTCACCAGTGAAATTTAAATATATTACATCTTCAGAAGGAGGAGGAAGCGCTATAGAATCCGAAGTCAAAGAGTTAATTTATGAAGAAAAACCGAAACCACAACCGGCTATGGATCCATTGGACATGCCGATGCACCAACGGGTTGCAGTCGTTGTAGTACCAGCCACCAGAGGGTCAACTATTACCACCCCGTACTTGGGTGAGGACTTCGTTGTCAAGGCTCATCATCTCAAATTGATCCAAGACAACACATTCGATGGACGATACCACGCCGATCCACATAAGCATGTAGCAAAATTCAACTAGCTATGCGAGATGTTCAAGTATGGAGAAGGAAAAGGAAATAGTGTTAAGATGAGGTTGTTCCCTTCGTCTCTCACCGGAGACGCGAAGGTTTGGTTTAAAGAATTCGGAGAAAACACAACTACAACATGGGCACACATGCGGGAATCCTTCATCAAAAGATTTTTCCCACCCGCATTAGGTAGGAAACTACTTCGATACATTCGAGGATTTAAACCGGAAGATGGCGAGACATCTACTGAAGCATGGGCTAGATTGAAGGAGATGCTCAGGAGTTGCTATGGTCATGGTCTAGGAAAAGATAATATCGTAGAGATTTTCTTTTACGGGTTAACCAAGGAGTCACATAATAAGTTGGATTTAGCCGGAGGAGGAGACTTTATGTAACACCGTGCCCGAATCCGACCCGATATTTGACTTGTAACTTTAATTCGGACTTTGTAATTGTATACATTTGACGATTTATAAAAGTTCGATTTGAGTTATGTATATTTGGGTTATCTTAATTCTATTTAAACCTTGTAACATTATTAATGTGTTATCTTGCATGTGTACATTAATGTACACTAAAATGTGTTTAATACACATGGACTTATATAAATGCAAGTAATTCTAGTAATGTGATAAGACAAGTAGTTTAATTATTACATGCATTCAAGGAACTATGTATGTATGTATGTATGTTTGCATTCATGGCAAACACTTTAAAACTTCAAAACATTTTCCTTGTTCTTAGCCTTCATGTTTGGTGGTAGACTAATAGTTACACATTTCTTATTTATGGCTTTAAACACCTCTTTAACTATTTCTTTTTGTAACCTACAATAATTAATTTGGAGTTGATTATTAGGGGAGTTACATTTTGACCTTTCTTTATCACATATCAAACTCTATAAATTGGTGTCTTCTTGTCAAAAATCAAACCAACACAAAGCTCCATAATCAAAACTTCAAGCCTCCCATAATCGATTGTAAAGGTTCCCAATTCTATTGTTTTTCATCATAATCATGTTTATCTTTTATGTTACTCAAGCTTACCATCATCATCTTATTAATCTTGTCTATTCAAACTCTAATCTAGAAAACTCTAAATTCATGATATATTCTTATTCATATTTATTCTTATTTCTAGATTTGTAAAGGCAAGTTTGATGTTCCTTTCAACGTATTCCGTATTCATAATCTAGTATCCGTATCTACCTCCGTATTTAATCAAGTGAGTAAACTCGATGCCCTTTTTATTATATAAATCTTTGGGCTGTATCATGACATTCATATTCATACTTATATTCATACTTTTATGTTTAATTCATACTTATGTTCACATATATATTTTATGTCTATATTCATACTTATAGTAATATGGTGATTCATATTCATATATATGTTTATATTCATACTTATATTTATGTGTATATTCAGACTTATATTCATATTAAAACTTATATTCATGTTTATATACTCACTTATAATCATGTTTATATGTATACTTTTTGTATTATATTCATCGTAATTCATTCATATTGGTATTCATTCATAAAAGTCATTCTTATTATATTCATTCGTAAAGTCATTTATGTTTATATGTACTTATATTCATATTTGATACTATATTTTTGTATTATGGCAAACATTGGAATGAATCAAGTGACACAATCATTATGGGATGCACACACGATAAATCAAACATTCAAACAATCAATCATTCATTATATGTATATACTAAATGGGAAACGTGATAGATCTATTGGCCGTTATTAGACATTCCGACGTGTTACTGTGAATGTCGAGGCCCTCGACCGGACCCTATGTGACTTTGATCACATATGATATACATCAGACTTGATACAAACGCGTGTTATGCCATTATACACATATTATACTTTCTTTACATATTCTTTTATTACACATTCTTTTATACTACATTTTACATATTCATTTATATTACTTTTATACTATTTATTACGTAATCTTTTTAATACCTTATACTCGTGTCTTAAACTTGTTTATTCACCAATACTTTTGTATTGACGTTTACTTTTTACATGATACAGGAAATGGATAGGGTTGCTTGAAGGGATAGGGTTGCTTGAAGAAAACATAAGAGCTTGGACCTAGTTAATGACATTAATGAATAATTTAAGTCTTTTGTAGTTTTTCGGTTACTTTTCTGTAAAAAATTTATTCATCTTTAATGCATTCATTTAAACCATTAAATGTGTCTATTATAACCTAATAGAGGAACACGAGTTAAGAACAATTGTAATGCCTCAGGTGTATTCCGCTTTAGCCGGGGTGTTACAGTTGGTATCAGAGCCCGTGTTTATAGGGAATTAGGTGGTTAGAAAACGACCTAGTCTATAAGCTACCCCACACACGTCCTCGTGTGTTCATGCATCATAAAAATTGTTTTTAACTAATTTTTGTGTTCCTCTTACTAAATTCTTTTGAGAGATTCTTCATTCGTCGTTTTCAAAAATTATAAATACTATATATATTTCTAAACCTTATTAAAGATTTAGTACTTGTTTGCGTAGTAACTGTAAGGTTTGGATGTGACTAATCGAGAGAGCGTAACGATACTGGTTCGTAAACTCTCGACGAAGACTCCTCTCCTAGGCCAAAGCGCGACACTTAAACCAAATCTTTAATAATGAAATGTTTTACCCTTCTCGTCTTGAATTAAAATTCTAAAAGTTCATGTTATAAGGCTGTAAGGTTTGGAAGATCGGTAGTTCAATTTCTGTCTAGAGCGGTATCTCGTTACAATTACGTATACCAAACTGGGAAATTTGGACGAGAGTCATCCTCTCCTAGGTCACGATATGATTCTTTGGAGTTGGTATTCTTGATATGTCGAGAATTTCTACGGATTTAACCGTAACCCTCAAAAATCAATTTTATTCGTATTTATACGTATTTATATATTCATTATTTTATGATTTCTTTAAACATTATACGTGAGTGATACGGATACGTTAATCATACATGAATCAATAATCATTCGTTGATCATTCGTTAATCATTCGTTAATCATTCGTTAATTATTCATTACTCATTCGTTAATTACCTATTAATCATTCGTTAAATCATTCGTTGGTCATTGTTAAGCGTACGCCCAGTCAATTATCGTTACTCGTTAAAGTATAATCAATACCTTTGCTCCTCCTCCTGTTCCTATCCAAGCTCATATGCCGAGATTTGGGTATTTTGGTTGCGGCGATCCTAATCATTTTATTCGTGATTGCCCTTATCGTCAAGGAAACCCTCCACCCGCTCAGCAAAATCAACCACTTGCTCTACAAAATCAGCCACCACTTGTTCAACCAATTCAACAACAACCCGCTGGTCGTGGACGAGCTTTTGTCATTATTGCTCAACAAGCTCAAGCCAACAAAGAAGTTGTTAATGGTACGTTTCTCATCAATGGTATTTATGCTTCCATTTTATTTGATTCGGGTGCCGATCGTAGCTTTATCTCTACCCAATTTGAACCTTTGCTTGCTTTGAAAAGAAATAAGTTGCATGATCCCCTTAGTGTCGAAGTAGCCAATGGCAAGGTTCTTAAACTAAGTTCTATTTTGAATGATTGTACCTTAAGTCTAGGGAATCGTGATTTCGCTATAGATTTAGTGCCTATGAATTTGGGTAGTTTCGACGTTATCGTAGGTATGGATTGGTTATCCCGACATCATGCCGAGATCATTTGCTTTGATAAATCTATTCGTATTCCGTGTGCTGATGGTAGTATTCTTACGGTTTGTGGTGAAACAAAATCAAAGGGACTTAAACTCATGTCATGTACGCAAGCTTATAGCTACTTGCGTAAGCATAAGAAGGATCTTCCATGTTATCCTGCGTTTCTAGCTCACATCATTGATACAAGGAAAGAAACGCTCAAACTTGAAGATATTCCCATCATTCGGGATTTCCCCGAAGTCTTTCCCGAAGACGTATCTGGATGACCTCTTGTACGACAAGTGGAATTCCGTATTGATCTCATTCCTAATGCAACTCCTATTGCAAAAGCTCCTTATCGTCTCGCTCCTTCGGAAATGCAAAAGCTTTCAAGCCAATTGCAAGAACTAACCGACAAGGGTTTTATTCGCCCTAGTTCTTCTCCTTGGGGTGCTCCTATTTTATTTGTAAAGAAGAAAGATGGTTCGTTTCGGATGTGCATCGATTACCGTGAACTTAACAAACTTACCATCAATAATCGTTATCCTTTACCTCGAATCGACGACTTGTTTGATCAATTGCAAGGTGCTACTTGTTTCTCTAAGATAGACCTTCGTTCGGGCTATCATCAACTTAGAGTAGCCAAAGAAGACATTCCTAAAACTGCCTTCCGAACTCGGTATGGTCATTTCGAGTTTATGGTTATGCCATTTGGACTCACAAACGCACCTGCTGTTTTCATGGATCTAATGAATCGCGTTTGTAAACCATACTGTGACATTCGCGAATTTCTAGGTATACTTCTCACGACCCGTATTCGTTTTATTTATTTATGTTTATGTTTTGACCCTATTGTATTCCTTTTATGTTTTATCGTATTCGTATTTTATGAGTATTGTATTCGTATTTCTCGTATGTTATGAGTATCGTATTTGTATTTTATGTGGTTCGAATCGTTATGTCGGGAACGTTTAGTTCTAAGTGCCTTTAGTATAAGTCTAGTATGCTCTTAAGATAAGTTTAGGGGTTTTATGCCTTATTTATACGATTAAGATTAACGTTTAAAAAGTATTACAATTTTAGTCCTTCCAGAATTTTCTTTACAAATCTAATCCTATGGGTTTTCTATTACAAAAATGGTCCTAAAGTATCCTACCAAATTTTCTTGTCTTATTCCACACCAACTTTTGTCTTATTCTACACCAACTTCCACCTATACTCACACCATTTTCCCCTTCTCACTCTCTCTCTAAAAACACACACACAAACCCTTTCTTCTCTCTAAATTATCTCAAGATCCGACCGTTGGAATCCGATTTTGAAGCTGGTTTATTGTTCACCGTATTCATCTTCATCTTTCCTCCAAATTTCATTTCGATCGGGTAATTATTTCTTAGATTTGGTTTTAAACTTTATTTTATTTATTCAAACTCGAAAACATCACTTTTTACCATCAAAACTCGGATTTTATTGAGGGTTATTGTACCTAAACGTATTCTGAACATAGGGTTTCGATTATGTATGATTTTGATGCCTAAAAACACTCTGAATCGTCGTCCGAATGTAATTTTTCGTAAAACCCAGTTACGTCACGTAACTGTGTTACGTGCACGTAACTAGAGCACGTAATTCCTTCAAGATCACGTAACTAGCCATGAGTCACGTAACTATTCACGAAAGTAACTTCTAGGTCACGAAACTAGCTTCCATGTCACGTAATTGTGTGCTATCACGTAACTGAGTTACGCACGTAACTCCCAGTTACGTGAAACGTAACTAATTGCCGGATTTTTCGAAATGTTTGTAATTCTGTTAAATCGATGTTCCTTTTGGTCATTTTAAAACCCGTATAAAACTTTAATCGTTAAGACATACCCCACTAGACTTAGAGATACTTAGACATGTTTATTTACGTGATGTTTAGGGCACTTAGACGTGGGAGCTTGACCGTATCTGATTATTTCCCGACATATCGTGTTTGGATTGCTTTGCTATTCTGTGAGTTATTCGTTGCCCTTTTTACCGCTTTTACATTTTGGGCATGATTAGCGTTGTATAAATGTATTTTATGGTATATTATGTATTATGGTTATGTATTTTGGATATGAATGCCTTTAGGTTAGCATTACCCAACTTGTTCCGCCTTTGTGGTAGAACGAGGCCCCGTATACACACCTGTTAGCTTTTAGCCGCCGGTTCGTATATATAGCGCTATATGGGTCTAACAAGCCCTCATTGTTAACACGATGGATGATGGATGCGCCCTGTCCGTGTTAGCAATGTTATGACCGTTGAATTCGAGGACAACCTAGCGTAATGCACTAGGTGGGGTTAGTTGCCAGTATTGTTATGGTTCAGGTGTATAGTATTTACCTAAGGCTTTTATCTATCCAGTATGGTATTTTTATGAATTGATTATGGTATCTTTATGGTATTTATATTGGTATATTATTAAAAGGTTTTGTATAATTCACGTATACCTTGAAACATCATTTTTCAAATGACTTATTTTCAAATCATATCACTTTTGGGTCAAAACATATTGAAACTTTTACACTATTATGTTTTTATTAATTATTGCGAATAATTCACCAACTTTATGTTGACGTCGTATTTTAACGCTTTTCAGGGATTTGAGGTTACACTTTTTGACGTTATGCTTGCTTGGCTACGTGGATTACTTGCATGGAATTTATTTTGCTTTTGTTAATTCCTTAGTATCCTAAACGCTGTAGCCGTGTTTTGATATTTTCGGATGATTGTAATAAGTATGCTATTTTAAACTTATTTATCTATGTTGATTATGTATGGTTTACTTATGTTGATGTAACCTTTGAATCTCTGATACCGTATTCTCTGTACACTTCGGTTCCGCCATTTTGCGGGGTGTGACAGAAGTTGGTATCAGAGCCAATGGTTATAGCGAACTAAGTGACCTTACGGAATCACTTAGACTATGACCTAGGCTTTTGGACCTATCTGATTTACTCTATGTGCGCATTTCCTTCTTTTGCGGGCCTGTATGTGATTTGAATGCTTTATGTGCTTTTGTGTTGCATTTTATGCTTTGAGGCCTGCTCGTTTTAGTCGCACATCCGGTTATCGTTCTGATTTATTCTGTTTGACATTAGTAGAAGATGCCGCCTAAGAGAGCTTCTACTAGGTCTACTCCGGCCGTCACTGCTACGAGAAGGTCGACGAGACGAGGTCGCGCCAGTGTGAGAGCGGGTGCTACGCCTCAGAATACCACTGCTGCCCCCAATGATAATACCACTACTCCGAATATCAGTAAGTTGATTGCGGAGCAGATTGCAGCAGCAATACCCGTGATTGTGGCACAGATCAAGGAGACACCGGTGCAGGATGCCGATTTAGGGTTTGAAGAACCTGTGATGCACGGCATTGGATCAGAAGGTACGGCGTCTGGGCGCGATGGTTCCGATGTGGGAAGAGCAGTGCATGTGGGAGTCGGTGGACCGAGTATTGTTAGTGAAGATCCACCCCGAGGCTGTTCGTATAAGGCTTTTCTGGATTGCAGACCTACTGAATTTAAGGGTACCGAGGATGCGGTTGCTACCCTGCAGTGGTTTGAGAGGATTGAGTCGGTATTTGATGTCTCGGGATGTGCTGAGGAAAGCAAGGTGAAGTATGCTACGTTCTTGTTCCAGGGTAAAGCCCTCACCTGGTGGAACTCAGTGAAAAAGGTTCAGGGCCGAGCTGCTGTTACCCTGATGAGCTGGGAAAACTTGAAAGCTATGATGAGGAAAGAGTATGTGCCGTCATCTGAGATGCAGAGGTTGGAGAATGAGTTGTGGAACCTGACTATGCAAGGTTCTGATTTTCGCGGGTATGCGAATAGATTTTACGATCTGTGTGTTTTGGCTCCTCGTTTGGTTCGCACGGAGAATGAAAGAATTGAACGCTTCACCCAAGGGTTGCCCCAGACTATGCGAGACCACATCATTTCTCACCAACCGCGTACTCTTCAGAGTGTGGTTGATATTGCTGGTCGGTTGACCGCAAGTATGATCCGTGGTGGCGTCCTTCAGCCTGTTGTGAGCCGAAGAGATTCTGGTAGATCTGATAGGAGAGATATGGGTAGTTCGAGGAAGAGAAGTCGTGGTCAGGATCAGAGACCCCAACTTCCTCAAGTGTATGCTTTGACAGGTTCTGGAGCTGGTTATCAGGGCGTGCGCTCGAAGTGTGGTACATGCGGCAGTGCGCATGCAGCAAATGTGGCTTGTTGGGTTTGTAAACGGTGCAAGAAGTTAGGCCACACCGAGCAGTTTTGTGGAAGAGCTACTGGAGCGTGTTTTGAATGCGGAGAAGTAGGTCACCGCCGTCATCAGTGTCCCAAGCTTATAGCACCTACTCCCCTTCCTACTCATGGTGCTGGTACTAGTGCAAGAGGAAATCCTGCCAAGAGCCGAGCTTTCGCCATGGAATCTTCTGAAGCTCACCAGGATCCTACTGTAGTCACTGGTACATTTCTTGTCGATGATTATCCTGCTTTTATCTTGTTTGATTCGGGTGCCGATAGAAGCTTTATATCTAGTGATTTCCGCCCCTTAGTAAACCGTGCTTCTAGTCCTTTAGAGCCTGCTTACGAGGTAGAAATAGCTGATAGTAGATGTGCTTGTGTTAGAGAATTTATTCGTGATATTCCCCTCGTATTAGCCGATATTCCTTTTTCCATCGACCTTATTCCTATGAAACTCGGTAGTTTCGATGTCTTAGTCGGTATGGATTGGTTAGCTAAGCATAAAGGCGAGATAGTCTGTTATGAGAAACTTATTCGTATTCAGAAGCCAGATGGAGATCAGTTGATTGTACACGGAGACAAGGTTGGGAAACGTCTTAAGGTCATCTCAAGTTTGAAAGTTCGCGAGTATGTCCACCAAGGTTGTTCCTTATATCTCGCTCATTTGGTGAAGAAAGATTCTACGATAAAGATTGATGGTGTACCGATCGTTCGCGAGTATACTGACGTTTTTCCCGAAGATTTACCTGGAGTCCCTCCCCAGAGACAAACCGACTTTCGTATTGATCTTGTTCCTGGAGCAGCACCTGTTGCTAAAGCTCCGTATCGTTTGGCTCCTTCCGAGATGCTCGAGTTGTCGAAACAAATTCAGGAACTGGTCGATAAAGGTTTTATCCGTCCTAGTTTCTCCCCGTGGGGTGCTCCTGTTCTCTTTGTTAAGAAGAAGGATGGCTCCATGCGTTTATGTATTGATTATCGGGAGTTAAACAAGCTGACTGTGAAGAACCGTTATCCCCTTCCTCGTATAGACGACTTATTCGATCAACTTCAAGGTTCTTGCTATTTCTCTAAGATCGATCTTCGCTCTGGTTATCATCAGTTGAGAGTTCAGGAAGATGATATACCTAAGACCGCTTTTCGTACTCGATATGGTCATTACGAGTTCATGGTGATGCCGTTTGGTCTGACAAACGCCCCCGCATCATTCATGGATCTAATGAACCGTATTTGTCGTCCGTATCTTGACAAATTCGTTATCGTATTCATCGACGACATTCTGATCTATTCCCGAAGTCGCAAGGAACATGAAGAGCATTTGCGTCTTGTTCTAGAAGTGCTTCGAAAAGAAAAGTTGTATGCGAAATTCTCTAAGTGCGAGTTCTGGTTATCCGAAGTTCAATTTCTTGGCCACGTGGTTAGCGCGAAGAGTATTCACGTTGATCCTGCTAAGATTGAAGCTGTTAAAAGTTGGGTTGCACCAAAGTCACCGACCGAAATCCGTTCGTTTTTGGGTCTTGCTGGGTAGCCGATTCATCGAGAACTTCTCCAAAATCGCTTCACCTATGACAAAGTTGACACAGAAGAGTGAACCATTCGTTTGGGGTTCCGATCAGGAGAGAGCCTTTCAGGTATTGAAGCAGCGGTTGTGTGACGCTCCTATTCTTAGTCTGCCAGTTGGTTCCGAGAATTTTGTTGTTTATTGCGACGCTTCGCACAAGGGTCTGGGTTGTGTGCTTATGCAGAATGGTAAAGTTATAGCTTACGCTTCGCGTCAGTTGAAAGTCCATGAGCAGAATTACACGACACATGATCTAGAATTGGGAGCCGTCGTATTCGCTTTTGAAGATTTGGAGACATTATCTGTATGGGACCAAGTGTACTGTATTTACCGACCACAAGAGTCTTCAGCACATATTCGATCAGAAGATGCTGAACATGAGACAACGACGCTGGGTTGAGTTATTGAACGACTATGATTGCGACATTCGCTACCACCCTGGTAAGGCGAACGTTGTTGCTGATGCACTAAGTCGTAAGGAAACAGTCAAACCAGTCCGTATCCGTTCTATGATGGTATCTATTCAGACGAGCTTGAAGGCTCGGATTATTCAAGCACAGGAAGGTATTATGACAGAGGACCGTGTTAAAGAGGAAAGGTTGTATAAGTTGGCGTTGGAATTAGAACCGAAGGAGGATGGAGTTCTGTATTTCCTCGAGCGTATTTGGGTTTCGATTAGTATCCGTCAGTTGATTCTAGACGAAGCCCATAAGTCTAACTATTCCATTCATCCGGGTTCCGACAAAATGTATCATGACTTGAAAGAGTTCTATTGGTGGCCGGGTATGAAGAGCGAGATCGCCGAGTATGTTAGTCGATGTTTGACCTGTTCCAAAGTGAAGATTGAGTATCAGAAACCGTCTGGGCTACTCCAACAACCGAAGATTCCCGAGTGGAAATGGGAGCGTATTACTATGGATTTTGTTACGAAGCTTCCGAGATCTTCGAGTGGTTATGACAGTATCTAGGTTATTGTTGATCGATTGACGAAGTCTGCTCATTTCCTACCGATTCGTGAGAATTATCCGATGGAGAGATTCGTGCGTTTATATATCGCAGAGATTGTATCGAAACACGGAGTCCCCGTATCGATTATTTCCGATCGTGATGCTCGTTTCACCTCACGATTTTGGAAGTCGTTCCAGACTGCTATGGGTACAAGGTTAGATATGAGTACCGCCTATCATCCGCAGACCGATGGTCAGAGTGAGAGAACTATTCAGACTTTAGAAGATATGCTACGAGCCTGCGCAATTGATTTTGGTGGTAGTTGGGACGTTCATTTGCCGTTGATTGAGTTCTCGTACAACAACAGCTATCACACGCGTATCAAGTGTGCACCTTTTGAAGCTTTGGCCGCAAGTGTCGATCGCCTGTATGTTGGGCAGAAATTGGAGATAGTCAGATTTCTGGTCCGGAGATTATACAAGAGACCACTCACAAGATCTTCAAGATCAAGGAACGATTAATTACTGCAAGAGATCGACATAAAAAGTATGCTGATAAGCGCAGGAAGCCTCTTGAGTTCAGTGTTGGAGATATGGTATTATTGAAAGTATCTCCATGGAAAGGGGTTGTCCGATTCGTGAAGCGCAGTAAGCTGAGTCCGAGGTACACGGGTCCGTTCAAGATCTTAGCCCGCGTCGGCCCAGCTGCGTATCGACTAGAATTGCCGGCAGAACTGAGCAGCGTACACAATGTATTTCATGTGTCTCAGTTGAAGAAATGCCTGGCTGACGAAACGTTATTAGTTCCACTTGAGAAACTCCAGATTGATGATAAGCTTCATTTCGTTGAGGAACCGATCGAGATCGTTGCTAGTGATGTTAAGCGTCTACGACGAAGTAAGATCCCGATTGTCAAGGTTCGTTGGAATTCCCGTTTTGGAGCTGAGTTCACGTGGGAACGCGAAGATGAAATTCTGCGGAAGTATCCTCACCTTTCCCCCGGAAGTAGTACCAAGTGATAATTTCGAGGACGAAATTTCTTTTTACTTGGGAAGACTGTGACATTCGCGAATTTCTAGGTATACTTCTCACGACCCGTATTCATTTTATTTATTTATGTTTATGTTTTGACCCTATTGTATTCCTTTTATGTTTTATCGTATTCGTATTTTATGAGTATTGTATTCGTATTTCTCGTATGTTATGAGTATCGTATTTGTATTTTATGTGGTTCGAATCGTTATGTCGGGAACGTTTAGTTCTAAGTGCCTTTAGTATAAGTCTAGTATGCTCTTAAGATAAGTTTAGGGGTTTTATGCCTTATTTATACGATTAAGATTAACGTTTAAAAAGTATTACAATTTTAGTCCTTCCAGAATTTTCTTTACAAATCTAATCCTATGGGTTTTCTATTACAAAAATGGTCCTAAAGTATCCTACCAAATTTTCTTGTCTTATTCCACACCAACTTTTGTCTTATTCTACACCAACTTCCACCTATACTCACACCATTTCCCCCTTCTCACTCTCTCTCTAAAAACACACACACAAACCCTTTCTTCTCTCTAAATTATCTCAAGATCCGACCGTTGGAATCCGATTTTGAAGCTGGTTTATTGTTCACCGTATTCATCTTCATCTTTCCTCCAAATTTCATTTCGATCGGGTAAGTATTTCTTAGATTTGGTTTTAAACTTTATTTTATTTATTCAAACTCGAAAACATCACTTTTTACCATCAAAACTCGGATTTTATTGAGGGTTATTGTACCTAAACGTATTCTGAACATAGGGTTTCGATTATGGATGATTTTGATGCCTAAAAACACTCTGAATCGTCGTCCGAATGTAATTTTTCGTAAAACCCAGTTACGTCACGTAACTGTGTTACGTGCACGTAACTAGAGCACGTAATTCCTTCAAGATCACGTAACTAGCCATGAGTCACGTAACTATTCACGAAAGTAACTTCTAGGTCACGAAACTAGCTTCCATGTCACGTAATTGTGTGCTATCACGTAACTGAGTTACGCACGTAACTCCTAGTTACGTGAAACGTAACTAATTGCCGGATTTTTCGAAATGTTTGTAATTCTGTGAAATCGATGTTCCTTTTGGTCATTTTAAAACCCGTATAAAACGTTAATCGTTAAGGCATACCCCACTAGACTTAGAGATACTTAGACATGTTTATTTACGTGATGTTTAGGGCACTTAGACGTGGGAGCTTGACCGTATCTGATTATTTCCCGACATATCGTGTTTGGATTGCTTTGCTATTCTGTGAGTTATTCGTTGCCCTTTTTACCGCTTTTACATTTTGGGCATGATTAGCGTTGTATAAATGTATTTTATGGTATATTATGTATTATGGTTATGTATTTTGGATATGAATGCCTTTAGGTTAGCATTACCCAACTTGTTCCGCCTTTGTGGTAGAACGAGGCCCCGTATACACACCTGTTAGCTTTTAGCCGCCGGTTCGTATATATAGCGCTATATGGGTCTAACAAGCCCTCATTGTTAACACGATGGATGATGGATGCGCCCTGTCCGTGTTAGCAATGTTATGACCGTTGAATTCGAGGACAACCTAGCGTAATGCACTAGGTGGGGTTAGTTGCCAGTATTGTTATGGTTCAGGTGTATAGTATTTACCTAAGGCTTTTATCTATCCAGTATGGTATTTTTATGAATTGATTATGGTATCTTTATGGTATTTATATTGGTATATTATTAAAAGGTTTTGTATACTTCACGTATACCTTGAAACATCATTTTTCAAATGACTTATTTTCAAATCATATCACTTTTGGGTCAAAACATATTGAAACTTTTACACTATTATGTTTTTATTAATTATTGCGAATAATTCACCAACTTTATGTTGACGTCGTATTTTAACGCTTTTCAGGGATTTGAGGTTACACTTTTTGACGTTATGCTTGCTTGGCTACGTGGATTACTTGCATGGAATTTATTTTGCTTTTGTTAATTCCTTAGTATCCTAAACGCTGTAGCCGTATTTTGATATTTTCGGATGATTGTTATAAGTATGCTATTTTAAACTTATTTATCTATGTTGATTATGTATGGTTTACTTATGTTGATGTAACCTTTGAATCTCTGATACCGTATTCTTTGTACACCTCGGTTCCGCCATTTTGCGGGGTGTGACACATACCTCGACAAATTCGTCATAGTCTTTATCGATGATATTCTCATTTATTCAAAATCCAAAGCCGAGCATGAAAATCATTTGCGACTTGCTCTAGAACTCCTCAAGAAAGAAAAGCTTTATGCTAAATTCTCGAAGTGCGAATTCTGGCTCAAGGAAGTTAAATTTTTGGGTCATGTAGTTGATGCGAAGGGAATACACGTTGATCCCATTAAAATCGAGGTCGTTCGTAACTGGCCTATTCCAACTAATCCTTCTGAAATTCGATCTTTTCTTGGGTTGGCATACTATTATCTTCGTTTCATCGAAAACTTCTCAAAGATCGCTATTCCTTTGACGAAGCTTACTCATAAAACTGAGAAGTTTGTTTGGGGAGATGATCAAGAATCAGCATTTCACATTCTTAAAGACAAACTTTGTAAAGCTCCTGTTCTTAGTCTTCCTGTTGGAACCGAAGATTTCGTGGTATATTGTGATGCATCGGGAAATGGTCTTGGTTGTGTGTTAATGCAACGAGGAAAAGTTATAGCTTATGCATCGAGACAATTGAAGAAGCACGAAGTCAATTATACCGTTCATGATCTCGAACTTGGAGCGGTTATCTTCGCTCTAAAGTTGTGGAGAGATTATCTCTTTGGTACGAAGTGTATTGTTTACACGGATCACCATAGTCTTCAGCATCTATTCAATCAAAAAGATCTAAACATGAGGCAACGTAGATGGATTGAATTGCTTAATGATTACGACTGTGAGATTAAATATCATCCTGGCAAGGCTAACGTTGTTGCCGACGCCTTGAGTCGTAAACCTTATTCAAAAGTCTACAGTATTCGTGTTCTTTCGGATCTTCATTCGTTAATCGGTATTGCGCAACAGAAGATAATCAATGGTGGAAACTTGGCTAGTGAATTGGGTTGTGGCATTGAAAAGCAATCAAACCAAACGGTCTTCATTATTTCAACGATCGTCTTTGGATACCTTTAATAGATGATCTTCGTAATCTTGTGATGAAAGAAGCTCATAATACTCGATACTCGATTCATCCTGGTGCCGATAAAATGTATCATAATTTGAAGCATTCCTATTGGTGGTCAGGCATGAAAAAGGATATATTCTTATTCGTTCAAAAATGTCTAACTTGTTTGAAGGTTAAAGCCGAACATCAAAAGCCCTCAGGTTTGTTAACTCAACCCGAAATCCCGTTGTGGAAATGGGAAGGCATTGCGATGGACTTTATAACCAAACTTCCACGTTCATCAAAAGGTTACGACAGTATTTGGGTAATCATTGATCGTTTGACTAAAGTCGCTCACTTCATTCCTATTTGTGAAACTTATCGTGTCGAACGCTTAGCTCAAATCTACATTCAAGAAATCGTAAGACTTCATGGAGTACCGCTTGACATCATTTCTGACCGTGATGGTCGATTCATATCTCGATTTTGGAGATCTCTTCAATCCGCACTTGGAACTCGCTTGAATCTCAACACCGCTTACCATCCTCAAACTGATGGTCAATCGGAGCGTACTATTCAAACACTAGAGGATTTGTTGGGAACCTGTGTCATCGATTTCGGTGGTAGTTGGGACTCACACCTCGGACTTATCGAATTCTCTTACAACAACAGTCATCATACGAGTGCAAACATGGCCCCTTATGAAGCTTTATATGGTCGTAAATGTAGATCGCCGGTATGTTGGCAAGACTTTGGGGAAACGCAAATAACTGGACCCGAATTGATACAAGAGACAACGGATAAAATCGTAAAAATACGCGAAAACCTCACCACCGCTCGTAGTCGCCGGAAAAGTTACGCCGATAAGCGTAGAAATCCTCTAGAATTTGTCGTTGATGATCGAGTTCTTCTCAAGGTTTCACCTTGGAAAGGCGTGGTACGATTTAGCAAGAAAGGGAAGCTTGCCCCGATATACGTTGGACCCTTCAATATTATCGAGCGTGTGGGTAAGGTTGCGTATAGACTTGAGTTACCGACCGAACTAGAGAATGTTCATCCAGTCTTTCATGTATCTAATTTGCGAAAATGTCTAGCTGATGAAAATCTACATGTACCATTGGATGAAATCCAAATCGATTCGACTATGCACTTCGTAGAGCGACCTGTTGAAATCTTAGACCGTGAAATCAAGAAACTAAGGAAAAGTTCAATTCCAATAGTGAAAGTACGTTGGGAATCTAAACGTGGACCAGAGTTTACATGGGAACAAGAATATCACATGAAATCCAAATATCCGCACTTATTCATAAATCAACCGGGTACTAGTCAGTCATAATTTTCGAGGACGAAAATCTTTAAAGTTGTGGAGACTGTAACACCGTGCCCGAATCCGACCCGATATTTGACTTGTAACTTTAATTCGGACTTTGTAATTGTATACATTTGACGATTTATAAAAGTTCGATTTGAGTTATGTATATTTGGGTTATCTTAATTCTATTTAGACCTTGTAACATTATTAATGTGTTATCTTGCATGTGTACATTAATGTACACTAAAATGTGTTTAATACACATGGACTTATATAAATGCAAGTAATTCTAGTAATGTGATAAGACAAGTAGTTTAATTATTACATGCATTCAAGGAACTATGTATGTATGTATGTATGTTTGCATTCATGGCAAACACTTTAAAACTTCAAAACATTTTCCTTGTTCTTAGCCTTCAAGTTTGGTGGTAGACTAATAGTTACACATTTCTTATTTATGGCTTTAAACACCTCTTTAACCATTTCTTTTTGTAACCTACAATAATTAATTTGGAGTTGATTATTAGGGGAGTTACATTTTGACCTTTCTTTATCACATATCAAACTCTATAAATTGGTGTCTTCTTATCAAAAATCAAACCAACACACAGCTCCATAATCAAAACTTCAAGCTTCCCATAATCGATTGTAAAGGTTCCCAATTCTATTGTTTTTCATCATAATCATGTTTATCTTTTATGTTACTCAAGCTTACCATCATCATCTTATTAATCTTGTCTATTCAAACTCTAATCTAGAAAACTCTAAATTCATGATATATTCTTATTCATATTTATTCTTATTTCTAGATTTGTAAAGGCAAGTTTGGTGTTCCTTTCAACGTATTCCGTATTCATAATCTAGTATCCGTATCTACCTCCGTATTTAATCAAGTGAGTAAACTCGATGCCCTTTTTATTATATAAATCTTTGGGCTGTATCATGACATTCATATTCATACTTATATTCATACTTTTATGTTTAATTCATACTTATGTTCACATTTATATTTTATGTCTATATTCATACTTATAGTAATATGGTGATTCATATTCATATTTATGTTTATATTCATACTTATATTTATGTGTATATTCAGACTTATATTCATATTAAAACTTATATTCATGTTTATATACTCACTTATAATCATGTTTATATGTATACTTTTTGTATTATATTCATCGTAATTCATTCATATTGGTATTCATTCATAAAAGTCATTCTTATTATATTCATTCGTAAAGTCATTTATGTTTATGTACTTATATTCATATTTGATACTATATTTTTGTATTATGGCAAACATTGGAATGAATCAAGTGACACAATCATTATGGGATGCACACACGATAAATCAAACATTCAAACAATCAATCATTCATTATATGTATATACTAAATGGGAAACGTGATAGATCTATTGGCCGTTATTAGACATTCCGACGTGTTACTGTGAATGTCGAGGCCCTCGACCGGACCCTATGTGACTTTGATCACATATGATATACATCAGACTTGATACAAACGCGGGTTATGCCATTATACACATATTATACTTTCTTTACATATTCTTTTATTACACATTCTTTTATACTACATTTTACATATTCATTTATATTACTTTTATACTATTTATTACGTAATCTTTTTAATACCTTATACTCGTGTCTTAAACTTGTTTATTCACCAATACTTTTGTATTGACGTTTACTTTTTACATGATACAGGAAATGGATCGGGTTGCTTGAAGAAAACATAAGAGCTTGGACCTAGTTAATGACATTAATGAATAATTTAAGTCTTTTGTAGTTTTTCGGTTACTTTTCTGTAAAACATTTATTCATCTTTAATGCATTCATTTAAACCATTAAATGTGTCGATTATAACCTAATAGAGGAACACGAGTTAAGAACAATTGTAATGCCTCAGGTGTATTCCGCTTTAGCCGGGGTGTTACACTTTATGTACAAGACCACAAATGAAGCATACACCTTGATGGAGGATAAGTTAGTCATAAGCCTACCGAGGGAGTATCGAGACGAAGGTAGAGGTCGAGGAACTAGAGGACAAGTTGCTCAAGTGGAGAGTGGAAATGAACTTTCATCACTCGTTAAAGAAGTAAAGTCTATGGTAGTAATGATTGACAAACGCATTGGAAGAATCTTGAAAGACATACACATGATCAAAAATGGTTGCGAGAATTGTGGAGGACCGCATTATGCGAGTGATTGTCTAGTGGAGGAAGCCAATTATGCAAATTATGGCTATCCTAATCGGGGAACAAATTGGAAAAACCACGGAGGTAGCTACAACCGGGGTGAAAATCGGGACAATGGATGGCAAAGAAACAACACACGATCATCCCCACTGTGACGTCCCGTCTATTTGAGGTACTTGAGTTACCGTTATTATTTTAATATTATTCGCAATCGATTTCGACCCTTGTATTACGCTTTGTTTTGTTCACGATTTACTGTTATTGAGTATCGGGTTTTCGTATTTACTGATTTGTCCCTCGAGACGTAATAATTTTATTTATCTAAGTGCCAATTAGTTAGTATCCTCATAATTATAAGTTAGAAGGTTATGCCAAATTTGTCGGTTATCGTATTCTTTATCCGCGAGTTATCGCACTTTTACTCTTGTTTACTCCTTTACCGAAATCGTGCGAATCTCGAAATCGAAAGTGAAAATATAAAATTAAATGAACCTAATATAAAGTAAATCAAAGTGTGAACTTTCCTAAGTTCAACGCAAAAAGAATCGGGAACTTTCGACGAACGAAACTCCTTAACGATCGCGTAAACGAAAAAGCAAGAAGTCTGAATTTTTGGTCGGTGCTAAGCACCTACCAAGTGGTGCGCAGCACCTACCTTGCTGACCAAAATTTTGTTGTTTTGTGTGACTCATTTTGGCATGTATTGTGGATGCAACACCTGTCCTAAACGTGTAACACTCTTAGAAACTCCAGAAATGAGTCATGTGGGGTCTTTAGATTAACAAACAAGTCTCCCATTTGGTCATCTATCACTCTTTCTTCCAAAACACACACACACATTCTCTTTGTCTTCAAACTCTTTCAAGTTCATCATAACCCACTAAATATAACTCAAATTCCAGAAGTTTAAAGAAGAAGAATCACTAATTTGAAGAGAGTTTCAAGGTCAAAGTTATCTTCCAACAATTTCCTTTTGGTTTCTCCAATCTTGGGTAAGTTTTCTTATAAGTTTTATTTCACTTTTCTCTTCCATTTTCATCTATTTTGTGAAGAGATCTAACACCTACCCATTTCATTTTTATTTCAAGACCTTGGTTCCATATTCCTATCTCATTTTTGGAAGCTTGGGTTAGATCTATCATGGATCTTTTCTTTTGAATTTGTGGTGAGTACTATATTACCGAAAATCTCTTCAATAACGTTTTTAACACCTTGCATGTAAGAATCTAACTAAATGGTGGTTGTATTTGTGTATGGAGCTGTTATTTACTCATCACCACACCACCAAATAGCTTGCTTTCGGATTTGTTCATTACCAAGCTAGTAGATCTTGCGGTTGTAACGGTAAAATCGTTATTCTCTTTGGATTCATTTTGATCTTATATGTCCTTATTAATTTCCATGTATGATTCGGTTTTAGCCTTGGAAAAATGGTTAGGAATATATATTAGACCAACACCTTTGATATTGTTGAATTCGGGACTAAATTTGGACTAAAATGCGTAAAATGTGATTATTACCGAAATTAACATATTGTATGTATTAGTATGTAAAATGATATATTTACATATATGTAACACTTGGTAAATATATTTGGAACATAATGTAAGTTGTTAACAGTAAGCGTTTTAACCAAAAAGTCTTTAAACATCCGGATTTCGACAAATCGTTAAAATTCAAGAATTGGGAAATGTACTAGGTGCGCAGCACCCCATGCCTGGTGCGGCGCACCGGGCTATTTTTCGTCAAAAATCAGCACGTTGTTGCTTTTGTTGTTTAAACCGTCTTGACGTTTTGTTCCCGTGAATTGTTGTTTCAAAGCCACTGATTTTATGATAAACTTATTTCAATCTATAAACACTTATATAAACATAATAAAATACATAAAAGTAACATATTTCGACAAAATATCGTCTTTGGACTCAAAGACGCCAACGCAATCAAAAATGCCAAATACTTATTTAAAATGGACATATTACCTACATTTCAATAAATAAACATATGTTACAAATAACGATCGTAATCTAAAGCCGTCAACTATTACTTTTGCGATAAAACATTATTAAAAACATTTATATAAAGACATTTTACATTATATTTTTTAAAAGTAAAGTCTTTTAAATCTTCAAAGTGTCAATTGGACTTTTAAATTGATTTTGACTTTAATAAGTCAACATAATTGACATTTGACTCTAATAAGTCAACATGATTGACATTTGACTTTTATAGTCAACATAGTTGACCTTTGACTTTATAAGTCAACATCTTTAATCTTGGTCAATATAATGAACATATGTATTAACATTCTTTCGACTCGGAGTTATCATTCGTTTACAACGGTCGCTGTTGACGTGAAAGATCGATATCTTGCCGATCGGGCCTTTTCTGGCGCGGAACATCGTCTTCTTAATCCGTCATCCTTATTCGATTTATTAAACGTTGGAATATTATATTAATCTTAATCTTAACCGACAAGGCTAAACCGGACCTAGACTTATAGAGATACTGAGACTATATTGTTTATTGTTTCAAGGCACTTAGGCGGTGGAGTTGTAACTCTGTGTTGTGTACCCGATTAATTGTTGCCGAAGCTATATCTGTGAGTTATTCGTAGCCCTTGTCTTAAATATTTTGGGCTGTAAAGCGTATTTTTAAATTGTCTGCTTGTATGCGGAATATTGTTGATTATCTTGTTTGCCTAGTGGATTAGGTCTGCCTTAGATTAAGCCATTAGCCCTTGTTGGGGCCCCCTGATACACTTGTTAAGCTTTGAGCCCAACGGTTTTACATATATATAGATCTATATGGGTTATAGACCTAACCCTCTCTGCTCGGTAGAATGTTTCTAGGAGTGGAAGTTATGGCCGGTTAATTGCTTTGTTACCTTTGGTTGGCGACCTCAGGATTTGGGGTTGTACGGTCAGGTTCAGTGTATGAATAGTCTAGGCAAAGTACCTCTCACTATTGGTTGTTGAAAACAAGATATATCATTTGAAATTAACGTTGTCTTTGATGAAAATTGTCGATGGGTCAACTTTTACTTTAAAATTGCGAATAATTCACCAACATGTTGTTGATGTCGTTTTAACGCTTTGCAGGATATTGAGGATTTCCGTGATCATGCCATAGTTTATTTTTGGATCGCTTGCTCTGGGGAAATTTGAATTTGAATTGTTTATTGTAATTTCCATGACGATCCTTTTGTTGATTTCTTTTGGAATTGTATTCGTACTTGGCGTCTCATCGCCTTGACTTATTGATGTATTTTGTAACATTTGGCATGATCAATTTAATTTGATGTTTTGTTTATCGGTTATATTGTTTTATTCTTGACTTTGATATTATAACTGGAACATCTCGCGTTTCCGCTTCCAAGCGGGGTGTGACAGAAGTTGGTATCAGAGCCAAAGGTTATAGCGAACCGAGTGATTTTAACTGAGTAAATCACTTGGACTATGACCATAGGCTTTTTGAATCGATTTTCTCTGATTGCAATGTGTGCACTATTTTCATACGTGTTTATGTCGCGTTATTTTGTGGCGTTTGGCCTTGTTTTTGCACACATTTGCTGATCGAATTTCTTTCCTTTTTATTTTAGGACGATGGCGCCTAAGAGGAGAGTTGCGACACGAAGTTCTGCTAGACGTGCTACTGCGAACGCGAGGGCTAATACCGCGAGTCAGAATGCAAGAGCGAATACGTCTAATGCGAGAAGGAACAATGTGGAGAACGATACGAATCCTGACATGGCTCAGATGATTGCTCAACAGATTAGCGGCAATGATGCCCGAGCTTATAGCTCAACTCGAGGAGGGCACAGCCCAAGGAACTGGTGGTCGGGCTCTGGAAATCCCGAGCCGGTTGTTAATAACGAGGGCCCTGAGCCGGTTGTTGAGGGTGATGACGTTGTTGTAACTGGGTCTGGTGGACCCAAGACAATTTCTGGTGGAGCCGGGGGCTCAGCTCGACGTGTTGAATGCACAATGAAGACCTTTATGAGCTGCAAGGCCCCGGAGTACCGCGGCAATGAGGGAGCGACTGGAACGCTTCAGTGGATGGAGAAACTAGAATCTATTTTCGATGCTATCGATTGTGCGGACAAAGATAGAGTCCGATTTGCTACGTTTGTATTTCAAGGAACGGCTCTGACATGGTGGAACTCGGTCGTGAATGTACGAGGCCGAGCGGAGATTAAGACCATGACTTGGGAGCAATTGAAGGAGTTAATGATCATTGAGTATGTACCTGAATCCGAGATTCAGAAGTTGGAAGATGAACTGTGGAACTTGACGATGGTTGGGTCAGACATCCAGGGGTACACTTCGCGTTTTCACGCTTTGTCCCAACTGGTTCCACACTTGGTTCGACCTGAACTCAAACGAATCGGTCGCTACACTCACGGATTACCCCCAGCAATCCGTAAGAGTGTCCTATCCAGCAAACCGAGCACGTTTCAGAGCGCGGTTGAGATTGCGATCACCTTGACTCAGAATGCGGTCCGAGATGGTGAACTACCCCCGATGATTGTTAAGCAGAACTCCGGAGGGAAACGGAGTGGTGGAAACCGCAATGAGGATTCAAGAAAGAGGTTTAGGAGGAATGATGCTCCTCAAGCTGTGAAATCTTATGCTGCTGTGGCACCGGGTACCCAGGGTAAATACCCGCAGTGTGGACGGTGTAGCAGGTACCATACCAAAGAAGTGGCTTGTTGGGAATGCAGTATCTGCAAGAAGTTGGGTCACACGGACAAGTTTTGTAAGGCCTCTAAGGGCAAGTGTTTTGGATGTGGTTCCCTGGATCATCATAAGGACAGATGTCCTAAGTTAGCTGCAGCTGGTAATGCTCCTCGAGGCAGGGCGTTTGTTATGGGAGCCAAGGAGGCTCAGCAGGATCCACACGTTGTTACAGGTACCTTCCTCATTTGTGGTCGACCTGCGTTTATTTTATTTGATTCTGGTGCGGATAGAAGTTTTATATCTGATGAGTTTAGGACTATGATTTCCTGTAAGTCTATACCTTTAGTACCTTCCTTTGAGATAGAATTGGCTGATGGTGAGTTCTTGCATGCGTCTGAGCTACTTTCCGACTGTAGTGTTAGTTTCGACGACCACTCTTTTCCTATCGACTTAATTCCGATTAGGTTAGGTAGTTTCGACGTAATTATCGGCATGGATTGGTTAGAGACGCATCGTGCGGAGATCGTATGCTTCGAGAAGATGATCCGTATTCCGTTACCGCATGGAGAGCCGCTATTAGTTCAAGGGAATAAGGCAGGGAAGCGCCTTAAGATCGTCTCGTGTATGAAAGTCCGGGAGTACATCAAACGGGACTGTTCACTCTTTCTTGCACATCTTGTGAAGAAGGATAACACTGAGAAGCTGGAGGAGAAGCCAGTAGTGTGTGATTTTCCGGATGTGTTCCTAGAGGACTTACCTGGTTTACTGCCTAGACGTGAGGTAGAGTTTAGGATCGACTTAGTTCCCGGAGCAGCGCCAGTGGCAAAGGCTCCTTATCGGTTAGCACCTTCGGAGATGTTGGACCTTTCTAAGCAGATCCAGGAGTTAGTGGATAAAGGCTTCATTAGGCCGAGTTTCTCTCCGTGGGGCGCGCCGGTACTCTTTGTAAAGAAGAAGGATGGTTCAATGAGATTGTGTATAGATTACCGAGAGCTGAATAAGCTGACAGTAAAGAACCGCTATCCTTTACCTCGTATAGACGATTTGTTTGATCAGCTGCAAGGTTCATGTTTCTTTTCTAAGATTGATCTACGGTCCGGATATCACCAATTGAGGGTGCAGGAGGAGGACGTTCCGAAGACTGCTTTCCGGACGCGATACGGTCATTATGAGTTTTTAGTCATGCCATTCGGTCTCACGAATGCGCCTGCAGCATTTATGGAAATGATGAACCGTATCTGCCGTCCTTACCTCGATAAGTTTGTGATAGTGTTCATCGATGATATTCTGATTTATTCTCGTAGTCGTGCGGAGCACGAGGAGCACTTAAGAATAGTGTTGGAGTTGCTCAGAAAGGAACAACTTTACGCTAAGTTCTCGAAGTGCGAGTTTTGGTTATCTGAGGTTCAATTTCTTGCCCATGTGGTTAGCAAGGAAGGCATCCACGTTGATCCTGCCAAGATTAAGGCCGTCAGAGATTGGGTTGCTCCTAAGACACCCACCGATATCCGTTCATTCTTGGGTCTGGCAGGTTATTACCGTCGTTTTATTGAGAACTTTTCAAAGATCGCTTCGCCGATGACGAAGTTGACCCAGAAGAACGAGGAGTTTATTTGGGGTGCCGAGCAGGAAGAAGCTTTTCAATTATTAAAGAAACGGTTGTGTGATGCTCCTATCTTGAGTCTTCCCGAGGGTACCGAAAATTTTGTTGTATATTGCGATGCGTCGCATAAGGGACTCGGGTGCGTACTGATGCAGAACGGGAAAGTGATTGCCTATGCCTCTCGTCAGTTAAAGATTCATGAGAAGAACTACACAACCCACGATTTAGAGTTAGGCGCGGTGGTTTTTGCTTTGAAGATTTGGCGCCATTATCTGTACGGTACTAAGTGTACTGTGTTCACTGATCATAAGTCGTTACAGCACATCTTTGACCAAAAGATGTTGAATATGAGGCAACGCCGATGGGTGGAATTGCTGAACGATTATGACTGTGAAATTCGCTATCATCCGGGAAAGGCTAATGTTGTAGCCGATGCGCTAAGTCGCAAGGAATCGGTTAAGCCGGTGAGAGTTCGCGCTATGATGGTTTCTATTCAGTCGAGTTTGAAGACTCGTATTATTCAGGCTCAGTAGGAGGCTCTCACCGAGGATTGTTTAAAGGACGAAGGATTATTTAGTTTGGCACGTCAGTTGGAGCTGAAAGACGACGGGGTATTGAATTTCTTGGATCGTATTTGGGTTCCCGTCGGTCTTAGGCAATTAATTTTGGACGAAGGTCACTGGTCGAATTACTCCGTTCATCCCGGAGCGGATAAGATGTACCACGACTTAAAGGATTTTTACTGGTGGCCTGGCATGAAGAGGGCGATTGCCGAGTATGTAGGCAGATGTTTAACCTGTTCTAAGGTTAAGGCTCAGAATCAGAAGCCTTCTGGCCTTCTTCAGCAGCCGGAGATCCCGCAGTGGAAGTGGGAAAATATCACTATGGATTTTGTTACGAAGCTTCCTAGATCTTCAGGAGGTTATGATGCTATTTGGGTCATAGTTGATCGACTGACTAAGTCAGCGCATTTTCTGCCTATTCGAGAAGATTACCGGATAGAGAAGTTATCTAGGTTATATATTGATGAGATCGTGGCCAGGCATGGAATTCCTGTATCTGTTATTTCTGATCGCGACGCGCGTTTTACTTCGAGGTTCTGGCAGACGTTGCAGCGAGCTTTAGGCACGCGTTTAGATATGAGTACGACTTATCACCCTCAGACCGATGGTCAGAGTAAGCGCACGATTCAGACGTTGGAGGATATGTTACGCGCGTGTGTTTTAGATTTTGGTGGGAGTTGGGATAGACATTTACCGTTGGTAGAGTTTTCGTACAACAATAGTTACCACTCCAGTATTAATTGCGCGCCTTTTGAAGCTCTTTACGGTCGTAAGTGTAGGTCTCCACTCTGTTGGGCTGAGATTGGTGATAGTCAGATTACGGGTCCCGAGTTGATCCAGGAGACGACTGATAAGATCTTTAGGATCAAGGATCGTCTGGTAGCCGCGAGAGATCGCCAGAAGAAGTACGCGGATTTGCGTCGTAAGCCTTTGGAATTCAAGGTCGGCGATATGGTATTGTTGAAGGTTTCTCCCTGGAAGGGCGTGTTTCGTTTTGAGAAGCGCAGCAAGCTAAGTCCACGTTTTACGGGTCCGTTTAAGATTTTGTCTCGTGTTGGACCAGTGGCTTACCGTATTGAGTTGCCACCTGAGTTGAGCGGTGTGCACAACGTGTTTCATGTATCGCATCTCAAGAAGTGTCTTGCTGACGAGTCATTGATTGTCCCTTTAGAGAAACTGAGTTTGGATGATTCGCTTCACGTGATAGAGGAGCCGGTAGAAATCGTTGACCGAGAGGTCAAGCGCCTGCGACGGAGTCGGATTCCTATTGTAAAGGTCCGATGGAACTCTGAGATTGGAGCCGAGTTTACATGGGAACGGGAGGATGAAATGCAGCGGAAATTTCCCCATCTATTTTCTTCTAGCGATGCTCATTAGTAATTTCGAGGACGAAATTCTTTCAACTGGGGGAGGCTCTGACGTCCTGTCTATTTGAGGTACTTGAGTTACCGTTATTATTTTAATATTATTCGCAATCGATTTCGACCCTTGTATTACGCTTTGTTTTGTTAACGATTTACTGTTATTGAGTATCGGGTTTTCGTATTTACTGATTTGTCCCTCGAGACGTAATAATTTCATTTATCTAAGTGCCAATTAGTTAGTATCCTCATAATTATAAGTTAGAAGGTTTATGCCAAATTTGTCGGTTATCGAATTCTTTATCCGCGAGTTATCACACTTTTACTCTTGTTTACTCCTTTACCGAAATCGTGCGAATCTCGAAATCGAAAGTGAAAATATAAAATTAAATGAACCTAATATAAAGTAAATCAAAGTGTGAACTTTCCTAAGTTCAACGCAAAAAGAATCGGGAACTTTCGACAAACGACACTCCTTAACGATCGCGTAAACGAAAAAGCAAGAAGTCTGAATTTTTGGTCGGTGCTAAGCACCTACCAAGTGGTGCGCAACACCTACCTTGCTGACCAAAATTTTGTTGTTTTGTGTGACTCATTTTTGCATGTATTGTGGATGCAACACCTATCCTAAACGTGTAACACTCTTAGAAACTCCAGAAATGAGTCATGTGGGGTCTTTAGATTAACAAACAAGTCTCCCATTTGGTCATCTATCACCCTTTCTTCCAAAACACACACACACACATTCTCTTTGTCTTCAAACTCTTTCAAGTTCATCATAACCCACTAAATATAACTAAAATTCCATAAGTTTAAAGAAGAAGAATTACTAATTTGAAGAGAGTTTCAAGGTCAAAGTTATCTTCCAACAATTTCCTTTTGGTTTCTCCAACCTTGGGTAAGTTTTCTTATAAGTTTTATTTCACTTTTCTCTTCCATTTTCATCTATTTTGTGAAGAGATCTAACACCTACCCATTTCATTTTTATTTCAAGACCTTGGTTCCATATTCCTATCTCATTTTTGGAAGCTTTGGTTAGATCTATCATGGATCTTTTCTTTTGAAATTGTGGTGAGTACTATATTACCGAAAATCTCTTCAATAACGTTTTTAACACCTTGCATGTAAGAATCTAACTAAATGGTGGTTGTATTTGTGTATGGAGCTGTTATTTACTCATCACCACACCACCAAATAGCTTGCTTTCGGATTTGTTCATTACCAAGCTAGTAGATCTTGCGGTTGTAACGGTAAAATCGTTATTCTCTTTGGATTCATTTTGATCTTATATGTCCTCATTAATTTCCATGTATGATTCGGTTTTAGCCTTGGAAAAATGGTTAGGAATATATATTAGACCAACACCTTTGATATTGTTGAATTCGGGACTAAATTTGGACTAAAATGCGTAAAATGTGATTATTACCGAAATTAACATATTGTATGTATTAGTATGTAAAATGATATATTTACATATATGTAACACTTGGTAAATATATTTGGAACATAATGTAAGTTGTTAACAGTAAGCGTTTTAACCAAAAAGTCTTTAAAACATCCGGATTTCGACAAATCGTTAAAATTCAAGAATTGGAAAATGCACTAGGTGCGCAGCACCCCATGCCTGGTGCGGCGCACCGGGCTATTTTTCGTCAAAATTCAGCACGTTGTTGCTTTTGTTGTTTCACCGTCTCGACGTTTTGTTCCGTGAATCGTTGTTTCAAAGCCATTGATTTTGTATTAAACTTATTTCAAGCTATAAACACTTATATAAACATAATAAAATATATAAAAGTAATATATTTTGACAAAATATCGTCTTTGGACTCAAAGACGCCAACGCAATCAAAAATGCCAAATACTTATTTAAAATGGACATTTTACCTACATTTCAATAAATAAACATTCACTACAAATGGCGATCGTAATCTAAAGCCGTCAACTATTACTTTTGCGATAAAACTTTATTAAAAACATTTATATAAAGACATTTTACATTATATTTCTTTTTTTGAAAAGTAAAGTCTTTTAAACCTTCAAAGTGTCAATTGGACTTTTAAATTGATTTTGACTTTAATAAGTCAACATAATTGACATTTGACCCTTATAAGTCAACATAATTGACATTTGACTCTTATAAGTCAACTTAATTGACATTTGACTCTTATAAGTCAACATGATTGACATTTGACTTTTATAGTCAACATAATTGACCTTTGACTTTATAAGTCAACATCTTTAATCTTGGTCAATATAATGAACATATGTATTAACATTCTTTCGACTCGGAGTTATCATTCGTTTCCAACGGTCGCTGTTGACGTGAAAGATCGATACCTTGCCGATCGGCCCTTTTCTGGCGCGGAACATCATCTTCTTAATCCGTCATCCTTATTCGATTTATTAAACGTTGGAATATTATATTAAACTTAATCTTAACCGACAAGGCTAAACCGGACCTAGACTTATAGAGATACTGAGACTATGTCGTTTATTGTTTTAAGGCACTTAGGCGGTGGAGTTGTAGCTCTGTGTTGGTGTGCCCGATATTTGTTTGCTGAAGCTTTAGCAGTGAGTTATTCGTAGCCCTTGTCTTAAATATTTTGGGCTGTAAAGCTTAATTTAAAATGTCTGCTTGTATGCGGAATGTTGTTGATTATCTTGTTTGCCTAGTGGAGTAGGTCTGCCTTAGATTAAGCCATTAGCCCTTGTTGGGGCCCCCTGATACACTTGTTAAGCTTTGAGCCCAACGGTTTTACATATATATAGATCTATATGGGTTATAGACCTAACCCTCTCTGCTCGGTAGAATGTTTCTAGGAGTGGAAGTTATGGCCGGTTAATTGCTTTGTTACCTTTGGTTGGCGACCTCAGGATTTGGGGTTGTACGGTCAGGTTCAGTGTATGAATAGTCTAGGCAAAGTACCTCTCACTATTGGTTGTTGAAAACAAGATATATCATTTGAAATTAACGTTGTCTTTGATGAAAATTGTCGATGGGTCAACTTTTACTTTAAAATTGCGAATAATTCACCAACATGTTGTTGATGTCGTTTTAACGCTTTGCAGGATATTGAGGATTTCCGTGATCATGCCATAGTTTATTTTTGGATCGCTTGCTCTGGGGAAATTTGAATTTGAATTGTTTATTGTAATTTCCATGACGATCCTTTTGTTGATTTCTTTTGGAATTGTATTCGTACTTGGCGTCTCATCGCCTTGACTTATTGATGTATTTTGTAACATTTGGCATGATCAATTTAATTTGATGTTTTGTTTATCGGTTATATTGTTGTAATCTTGACTTTGATATTATAACCGGAACATCTCGCGTTTCCGCTTCCAAGCGGGGTGTGACACCCACCACGACCAAGATACGATCCACCAAATAATGAAGAACACCAAAGTTTGAAGGACCTGATGAAGTCATTTATTCACACTCAGAATGAAAAGAATGACGTGGTCACCAATCAGTTAAAAGTTTTAAACGACCACATCGAGCAATTGCAGCGAAATCAGCAGGAAGCAATGCAAGACTTGGAGAGGAGGTTCGATAGGATGAACGATCGGTACTCAAATCGGCCACCGGGCCAGTTACCGAGCAACACGCAACCGAACCAAAGACCACAAAATGGTCAACAGAATCAGGGACCGAAATATCAACCTCCTGGAATGCCCCCATGTCCAAAACACGTATGAGAAGAATACGTGAACGCAATCATGACACGTTCGCAGACTAAGTTTGGAGGAGAAAATGGAGACGAAAACGAGAATTGTTTGGAGAAACTGTCAGATAGGGCGTCACACAGTTCCTTAAAACGACGCCCTATACCTGAAGCCATGCCCATTGCGTCGTTCCTCCCTACAGGGAAGACGACCCCCTCTGCAGAACCGATTTCCGACGATTTCGAGATCGAGGACGACGAGGAAGTAACACAAAAGGTTCAACCTAAAGCAAAAACACCAGAACCAGTGGAGGAAGTCTCAATAAAGGCGTACAAACCGCGGATTCCATATCCTGAACAATTGAGGTAGGAAAAGATAAATGGGCAGTACGGTAAATTATGTGACATGATTAAATCTTTTATATTAATGTTCCTCTTGTCGATTTAATTGCAGGGATGCCAAATTACGCGAAATTCATCAAGGAGCTTATTACGGAAAAAGGGAAATCGGAGGAGCAAGCCGCTTTCTTGAATGCGGAATGTTCAGCAATTGTAAAGAATGGAGTTCCACCGAAGTTGAACGATCCAGGGAGTTTCTTAATTACTTGTGGTTTTAGTAAAACATATTGGTGTAATGCGTTAGCATATTTAGGAGCTAGTATTAATTTGATGCCATATTCTTTGTATGCTAAATTAGCTTTAGGGGTGTTAAAACCAACTAAAATGAGCATTAGATTAGCGGATCGTTCGTTCCAATATCCCGTAGGAATTGCAGGAAAATATGCTAGTTCAAGTAGGCAAGTTTACTTTTCCTGTTGATTTTGTTATTTTAGAAATGGAAGAGGATAGCAAAGTTCCCTTAATTCTAGGTCGACCATTCTTACATACTGCGGATGCTATAATTCATGTGAAAAATAGACAAATTTCATTGGGGGTTGGGGAGAAAGAATGTTAATAAAGTTGGATAGACCAAAGAAACATTCATACTCTACCGATGAGACTTATTTTCGTATTGATGTTTTTGATGAAATGTTTGACCTAGATGTGCACGAAATGTTTGAAGGAAAGGTTGCGGTTAACAATGAGGAAGATGAGGAGCTCGAGGATTTTGATCCCATCTTGAAAATGGAACTGGATGCATTTGAGAAGACTTGTTCGAGCTTGACACTGGAGAAATCTGACCCAGATTTGGATTTATTAGAAATTGAATATTTAATCAATAATCCGGGTGCAACGTTTTTGGATGAAAGATTTCCGTTGAAGGAGGAGTTCAAAGATTCTGGTTCAATGACGAAACAGGAGCTCGGGGATTTGGACAAGTCGAACCCACACATGAAACATGAGGAATCAAAGTAGAGTTTGGGGGAAAATTGTCAAGGTACATATCACGACCCTTTTGATTTATTTTCTTTAACTTGTCAGGGAAAGGAAAATGTTTTGTAGGAACTAAACTATGTCGAAAGTGAAACGTCCTGGGGAGAATTTAAGGAGACGAAATTCAATGAAAGCGAATGTAATGACGGTTGCAAATTCGTAAAGCATAGAGATGACGGGTTACTATTTACTAAGGCTCGAGAGTGGCATGACGCTTGGGTGAAGCGAAATAAGATGTTTGATGTTAGGGAGGAAGCGTTGACTTTTGGCGACCATGACGGATATGAGTCGAGTGAACAATTCGTGGATGATTGAAAGCACGTGGGAAGGAAAGGCGAGAGAAATCTCGACCTTTACATAAAGGCATAAGTCGGAGCATATCGAGTCAAGCTAACGACTCGTTCGGAAAAATTAGCGCTTCTCGGGAGGCAACCCGAGTTTTATTTTCTTCCTTTCTCTTTTGTAATTTATTATTTTTCTTTTTAGATTTTATTTTTGTAATTTTCCTTAGTTTTGAGTCGTTAACACATTAGAGGCAATGTGTTACTTAAGTTTGGGGCGGTCATCGGAAAATTTCTTAGTTATATTTTTCGACCCTTAGCTTAGTTTCCATCGTGTTAGGTTTGTGTTATTATTTTGTACATTTTTGAGTCAGAAAACCGAAAAAACAAAAAAAAATCGAAAAATTGAAAAAAATAAAAAAAAATATAACGTGTCTAATCGGTAATACCTTAAACTTTGAACATAACCAAGTGAATTTAATACCCTACTCGATTAAATAGTGAGATATTTGAGCATTTGAAAGCATTCATTTTTAATGCTACTTTTTCGTTTCTTGAGTGTGCCGATGGTTGATGATGTCACACCCCGCTAAAGCGGAAACACGGAATGTGAAGAGCAAAGAATCATTTCACGAGTTATACCAAAAGTCAACGGTTCAAGTCATATAAATTGAGATTAAAAAGGTAACCATGTTCGAAAATACAACCAAGTTCCATGAGTATAAAACGACAATACATAATAACGTATTTTAATAAAATTCCCAAGTATCAAAGGTCTTTTCCCGCATTACTCTTCACATAACTAGCTTGACCCGCCTGAGCAATGCACTTCATAACTTACGCTTAGTTTCCTGAAACATGAGATAAAGTGTCAACTACGAAAACGTAGTGAGTGAGTTACAGTTTATGAATTGAAGAAAAGTTCAAAGTTTATAAGAGTCCGAAACGAATTCAAGGTTTTATAAAAGCTCAAGAGACGTTCGGGATCAAAGAGTTTCAAGATAAGATCAAGTACTTAAAATTCAAGAATAAATTAATTTCAAATAAGTTTAAGTACGATCAAAGTGTAAGTAAAGTATATAAAAGTAGAATTTACCAAAAAGGAGATTAGCGGAGAAAAGTCGCTTAAAGAATTTATATACTTTAAAAATCTAAGTAACGGGCGAATTGGTGCCCTAAGTTTGTAAAGACCAAATTGAATCAAATTTAGTCAAACAGTAGAAGCGGATAACAATCGCTAAAAGTTTATAAGTTTATGCGTAAGTAACTAATTAGATTTCTTGTATCAACCTCTTGGCATCTATAACTTAAGTGTTCACACTAATCCGATTATCAACCGTGCGGCCCCAACTCCCCGCCTCTCAAACGGGAAGTTAAAAGAATCTCAGTAAATATGTACTTAGACTGCCATCTAAGCAAGGAACGGTTCTTTCCTAAGTATCGATACCCATAATTACTATACGGCTAAGTAGTTAATAGTGTGTAAGAGAGAGACTAAAGAATAATTGGGCACTATGTAGTTTTATTTTAAAAGAGAGAGAATCAATATCACTTAAGAACATGTTATAGCTCCATCAAGGGTTGGTTACGCATACAAGTATCAATAAATAGTTGAGTTAAAGAGACGAAACAATAATAATAAATGGAGAAAGAAATGTTTTACGCATAAGAAACTAAGTAGACGTTTCAGTGTCAAAGTTTTAATAAAGTCAAAGTGAAAGTTTCATAAGTCAAAAGTCAAAGTTTAATAAGTCAAAAATCAAAGTAGTTCAACAAGTTTAAAAGTCAAAATAGTCATACAAGTTTACAAAAGGTTTGATCTCATGTTTCCCCCAAAAAGAGTACTTAAAATGTAAGAGTAGAGAGGGGTGTAACTCACGGGTTGCGAAGATAAGAACTTGGAAGAATGGTCGGAAATAAGAGCCGGGAATCACCGGATGCCTAAGGATACCAAGATTTATTCAAGTGTTATCATTATATTAAGTTATTAAACCTAATATATAATGAATGAAATTTGTGTTATATTATGTAATATAAGTAAATTTTTAGTCAAACTTTAAGTGTCAAAGTACATTTTGCCCAATATTGTCCGAAACGGTTAACGTTTTGTTTTAGTCAAAGAGTCCAAAGTTGGCGTTATTGTTGTTATGTTAAATATGTTTTGTTTGCCAAAGTGTTTTATATTTCCTAACGAAATTTGGGCAGCGCTTCCGCGCCCAAATTCTACGTCCAAAAATATTAACCACTTTCCCGCTTACAAAACACATATACAAACATAACGTTTTCAAACATGTTTATTTTAGTCAATTAAGTCCAATATAAATCACCAATATGTTCATTTTTACAAAACTCAGTCCTAAATGTCAAGTCTCAAAAGTCACAACGCGTAACCAAGTTTTTAAACGGTCAAAACAACATTTTCGGGAAGGACAGCAGGTCGGTGCTAAGCACCTATGCATAGGTGCGCAGCACCTACCCTGCTGTTCTTCCCATTTTCGAGTTTTTCTTGTAAAATCGTTTATGTAAGTGATAGATCTTGACATGCAATCGGTATAAACCTTATTAATCATCATTATATCAGTTTATAAGCAACTTTTAACCACAAAAACAAAGATTTAACCATCATTTATTAGAAACCCGTTTTTGTATAAAAATGGTTATAAAAGTTCATCAAAACTTGTTTTTATGGTTTTGATCATACATGCAATGATTTTGATTGATAATATAAGTAAAAAGGAAGATTTCTACCGGATGAAAATGCTTGGATGATGTTTTGGAAGGATTTAGAGCTCCAAAAGTGGTAGAAAACGTTTTGAAATCGAAATCCTTTGCTCCCTTTTCTTCCTCTTGATGTTAAAACGTTTTTAGGTGATGATTTTTGGTGGGTTTGATGGCTGTATTTTCTGGAAAGGATGAAGTTCTTGAGAGAAAATGGAGATAAAAGAGAGAGTGTGTTTTTGTGTGTGTAAATGTGTGTGTTTTATGTTTTATAAAAATGAAAATGAAAGAAAAGAAAATAGGTTCTAATGATGGTATGGGGGTTTGGGTCTGTCAAAAATCCAGTAAATGAGTGTAGAAAACGAGCTTGGATTGGGTGGTGGTTTATAAAAACGAGACAACAATAAAAATATAAAATTTGAAATCTGGTAGCCAGGTGCTGCGCACCAAAGCCATAGGTGCGGCGCACCGGGGGTTTTTCCAGCTTTTATCTGATTTTTCGTTCTTACGTTTTTGCTTCGTTGGACCTTTTTGTTAATTGAAAGTTCTTAAGTATGATTTGTTATGAACTTAGGAAAGTTCATCAGTTGTTTTCTTGGTATTAGGACTTATATAATTGATTCCGGGAGTGATTCCGACACTGTCGCGTATCCGGTTATTGATCCGTTAAAAGTAACGGTAGATAATAAGAGAGACATAGAGCATAATTTGCACCTAGAATTTGACGGTTGTCACATTCTCCCCGGGTTGAAAGAAATTTCGTCCCGAAATTTAGTTCGTACCATCATGGAGGAATGTTCTAGAACCGATGTGGATATTTCTGACGGATTTGGTCCTCGCGTTCCCATGTGAGATCGCGACCACGTCTAGAATCTCCACTGAAACTTGATGATGGATGAAAGACTTGCCTGAGCTGTTTGACCTCCCGGTCAACAAACTTATGCGGTTCATCAAAGAGTTGGAGTTCGACATCGATTTTGACCTTGTCGAGGGGGGTTGACAATGGTCTCATCAGATAGATGCCTCTCGAGGGTGAGGCATGGAAATATGTATGTATGTACGTTTGAAGGATTCAGGTGGGACTGAAGGCGATGAGCGGTCGGACTAACTCGTCCTAAGACTTAGTTTGGACTGGCGTACCTAGGGCTCAGTCAGCCGCGTTCCCAGAAGCAGGCTATCCCTCCCCATGGCGATACCCTGGGAGGTACTCGATTGCCATCTTGGGACTCGGGGGTTTTCTTCTGGTTGGTTACGTAGCTTTTCTGACGGGCACGGGGTACTTTCAGTCTTTCACGGATGAAGGGAGGCGTCGGACCTTGCAAGTCGTCAATTGTTAGCTTCTAGCCAACAGAGCGGTGACCGACACTTGCGTCCCAATAGGTATTGAGGGGTTCGCTCTTGGTGCTGGCACGGAAGTTGTTGTCATAGGTGAACTCAGGAGAGGTGAGTATCTCGGCTCCCTACGAAGACAACTACCTGCGCTCCCAGCATTTCATCAAGCGTTTGGATCGTCCTTTAGCTCTGACCATCGGCCGGAGGGTGGTATGCGGTGATGAGGTCTAGTCGTGTCCCTAGCGATTCTCTGGAGGGCACTCCAAAGAGGACGGGGCGCAAATCGACCATCCTTATCGGCGGTGATGAGGAGAGGGGTTTTGATATTTCGCCTTGACTTTGGGGTGAGTGAGGCACTTGGTTATGTGCAAGGCGGTATCCTTTTTCGTGACTGGCCACCTTCAATATTCACGGGGATCCTCGTACAACACGTCGGATTCTGGATGGATGGAACATCGAGATCGGTGGCCCGCGTCAAAAGGAGTTTACGAAGATTCTCGGATTCTGGGTTTCATGCTCGGCCATTGATGCAGTGGGTTACATCTAGTCTGAGTCTGAATTCCTTCATGGTTGATAACATGATCAGGGAAAGGTATTTCTCGGAGCCCAAATTTACGCCTTGATAATTTGGCGTACGATTTCCCACTTCTGGGGAGTCCTTAGAATGAGCTTAAGGTGTTTCACGTGTTTTTCCTTGTTCCTGGAGTATATGAGAAAGTCGTTTATGAATACGATTACGAATCTGTCCAAGTATGGCCTACACACTCTGTTCATTAGATTCATGAATACTGTTGGTGTGTTGACTAGGCCAAATGGCATGACGGGAATTCGTAATGTCCGTATCGAGTTCGACTGCGGTCTTAGTTATGCCGGTTTTTTTTTTTTTTTTTACTGACACGAACCTGATGATAATCTGGGCGGAGGTCTACCTTTGAGATGCAAGTTGCTTCCAGCAACTTATTCGAATAGGTCGTCGATCCTCGGGGGTGATTATCAGTTCTCGTCGGTCAGCTCGTTAGGTTCACTATAATGGGTGTACAGGCGGAGGGATCCGTCTTTCTTGTTGATAGGGGAAACTCGGGGCTCGCCAGGGGGCGAACTTGAGCGGACAGGGTCATGGTTTAGAAATTCTTGCAGTTGCTTTGGCAGCTTTTGCATTTCGAGTGGTGCCAGACGGCATGGTGTCTTGGCGACCGGTGTTGTGCCAGGAACGAGGTCTATACGGAATTTCAACTTGTCAATGCGGCGGTAACCCAGGAAAATTCTCAGGGAAGACTCTGGGCGGTCCTTGACTACAGGAATGTCTTGGACTCGGCTTATCCTTAGGTTTGCGTCTGGTGACATGGGCGAGGGGTGCGTCGTAGTCCTTCTCGAGGTACTTGCACATTTTCAAGGAAAACATGATGCGAAGTCGTCGTCCAGGTTTATCCCTTTGGACGACGAGAGTTTGACTCCCTGAAAAAGAGGGATACAGATGAGTTTGCCGAAACAAACGGTCTTGGTTCGAAAATGAGATAACCAGTCCCTTTTGACGACAACGTCAAAACTTTCCAGTTCGATAGGAATGAACTTGATGAGGAAATTTCGTCGGGTAAGCATGGTGACCCTCCTAAGATTGTATTCATAGCTTCGAGCTCTTGACCGTTGGCATATTCGATAGTGAGTTACCCTTAAGAGCTTTAGATCCCAGGTAAATGAGGGGTCTAAATTCTACGGAGACAGAGCTTCTTTCAGCTCCTGTATCGAATAGCATGGAAGAAGGATGGAAGTTGATAGGGAAACGTACACGTAACGGTACTGGGGTCCGGACGTGCTTCCTTGGCTGTGATTTCGAGGGTATAGAAAGCTTTTGTGGTATTCGCTATGGGGCAAGTCCCACGGATGTGTTGGTTGCTTGTTATTGTTTCTCCTTGTGGGCTAATGATGAATATTCCTTTTCTCATTTCCCCCTTCGCTGGATGCGGTTTGGAGGGAAAGGGAGGTTGTTGGTTCCAAGGTCCTTGTCCTTATCCTGTTGGGTTGGTACAGGAGGGTGAAGGGGTTTATTGTTTCTGGGGTGTTCACCTTCTTCTCGCTCGATGGTGGCTGGGAAGGAGGGGAGGCTATGGCCAGGGTCGTACTCCGGGTAGTCGACGTTGGGGTTGTCGTCCCCGAAAATTCCGTTGTTGATCCCATCGATGATCTGGGCGACCGTGCTTGGGAGTGCCGCTTTGAACTGCGCAGTTATCTGCTCAGCCATAAGGTCAACGCGGCTTCTCTTGGGCGGCATGGTTCCACAATGGAAAGGAGGAATTAGTTTAGGGCGTACGAATAGGAAATTGCGATAAGAATTTAACTCAGGGGTTAATAGTAACCTATAAACAGGAGTAATATGAACGGATAATTGGTACATACATAATGATGATTTAAGCGATAACAATTGAATAGTTCAACGACGATGTCAGGGTTCACACGAGAACGGCGGGTATGGACGATAAAGGTAGAGAATTTCCATTAATAATAATATTAAAGAGTTGATAACATAGTTCGGAATAAGAAAGAGAGAGTACGAGTATGATACAAGGAAACAATGATAAGAACGGCCTTGGGTTGTGTTCAAGGGAAAGTTACAACTCAAGCCTTTGGTACAAATACCAAGGAAATCCGATTGATGATGCCTTCCTGGAAACATCTTAGCGGCAATGACCGCCAATAGAGTCCCCATGATCAAACACGTCCCAACGAGACGATGCACAGTTCGTGTCGTGGCTCGGGTCGAGGCGATGATTCGCAACGACTGCTCGGACACTGATGCGCAACATCGGTGACTTCGCTGTTGAGGAGCCCTTACTACTGGGTCTCCTTGCAAGTCCCCGAACCTCTCGGTGGAAGTGGAAGAATGCGGCCGGCGAGGGAGGCCGAAGGGAAGGTGAAATCATAGGTCGGGAGAGTCTGGTCTCCTAGGTGCGTCGTCTTTCCTCTAGGAACTGGCGTTCCCGATGGTACCAATCCATGGTCGGTATATGGAGAGGAGTGGGTTGAGACGGATAGGACTGTTATCCGGTAATCCGATCAGGTAGACGGCCAGGGTGGATGAACTGTATACGCGTGGTCAACCTAGGGTGAGGCCCTTGGGACGGTGGCGATGTTGTAGCGGGCGCTGGTGGAGGGGGGGTGGTAGTGCAGTCTTCGGACTGGATCCCCTACTGCTGCTGCTCGCCATCGACGTATCCTCCGTCGGGTCGGTCGTCTGGTGACGTTGACTCTCGGAGGCCGTGTGGCCCTTTGAAGGTTCGCGCGATGGGGAACGGCTCGGGTGGAAGTACTGAGACGTGTCGAATCTGTGAACATCGAGTTACACAAGTACGGGGGAAACTAGAAATAGGAAACACATAATTAAATTGCATGCACGGGTCAGTTATGTGAGAATCGGGAATTGATAAGACCGGGAATTTTTCGACCCAAAACCGTTAACGATAGCAATTTCCTTTTCCGTTCTTGCATAATTCATTTTGAACTACGGGTGGTTGATCAAGTCACGCATAGTTGAAAAAGATAATCATGCAATTGCGGAAAATAATATACTAAAGTTTGAACCCGAAAATGATTTTTCTGAAAAGCCTTGGTTATAGTTTGGTTTCGAAAACTTTTTGAAAAATTTTTAAAACCGTTTTCACTATAACCCGTGCTCTGATACCAAGTCTGTCACACCCCGCTAAAGCGGAAACACGGAATGTGAAGAGCAAAGAATCATTTCACGAGTTATACCAAAAGTCAACGGTTCAAGTCATATAAATTGAGATTAAAAAGGTAACCATGTTCGAAAATACAACCAAGTTCCATGAGTATAAAACGACAATACATAATAACGTATTTTAATAAAATTCCCAAGTATCAAAGGTCTTTTCCCGCATTACTCTTCACATAACTAGCTTGACCCGCCTGAGCAATGCACTTCATAACTTACGCTTAGTTTCCTGAAACATGAGATAAAGTGTCAACTACGAAAACGTAGTGAGTGAGTTACAGTTTATGAATTGAAGAAAAGTTCAATTTAAAAGTTTATAAGAGTCCGAAACGAATTCAAGGTTTTATAAAAGCTCAAGAGACGTTCGCGATCAAAGAGTTTCAAGATAAGATCAAGTACTTAAAATTCAAGAATAAATTAATTTCAAATAAGTTTAAGTACGATCAAAATGTAAGTAAAGTATATAAAAGTAGAATTTACCAAAAAGGAGATTAGCGGAGAAAAGTCGCTTAAAGAATTTATATACTTTAAAAATCTAAGTAACGGGCGAATTGGTGCCCTAAGTTTGTAAAGACCAAATTGAATCAAATTTAGTCAAACAGTAGAAGCGGATAACAATCGCTAAAAGTTTATAAGTTTATGCGTAAGTAACTAATTAGATTTCTTGTATCAACCTCTTGGCATCTATAACTTAAGTGTTCACACTAATCCGATTATCAACCGTGCGGCCCCAACTCCCTGCCTCTCAAACGGGAAGTTAAAAGAATCTCAGTAAATATGTACTTAGACTGCCATCTAAGCAAGGAACGGTTCTTTCCTAAGTATCGATACCCATAATTACTATACGGCTAAGTAGTTAATAGTGTGTAAGAGAGAGACTAAAGAATAATTGGGCACTATGTAGTTTTATTTTAAAAGAGAGAGAATCAATATCACTTAAGAACATGTTATAGCTCCATCAAGGGTTGGTTACGCATACAAGTATCAATAAATAGTTGAGTTAAAGAGACGAAACAATAATAATAAATGGAGAAAGAAATGTTTTACGCATAAGAAACTAAGTAGACGTTTCAGTGTCAAAGTTTTAATAAAGTCAAAGTGAAAGTTTCATAAGTCAAAAGTCAAAGTTTAATAAGTCAAAAATCAAAGTAGTTCAACAAGTTTAAAAGTCAAAATAGTCATACAAGTTTACAAAAGGTTTGATCTCATGTTTCCCCCAAAAAGAGTACTTAAAATGTAAGAGTAGAGAGGGGTGTAACTCACGGGTTGCGAAGATAAGAACTTGGAAGAATGGTCGGAAATAAGAGCCGGGAATCACCGGATGCCTAAGGATACCGAGATTTATTCAAGTGTTATCATTATATTAAGTTATTAAACCTAATATATAATGAATGAAATTTGTGTTATATTATGTAATATAAGTAAATTTTTAGTCAAACTTTAAGTGTCAAAGTACATTTTGCCCAATATTGTCCGAAACGGTTAACGTTTTGTTTTAGTCAAAGAGTCCAAAGTTGGCGTTATTGTTGTTATGTTAAATATGTTTTGTTTGCCAAAGTGTTTTATATTTCCTAACGAAATTTGGGCAGCGCTTCCGCGCCCAAATTCTACGTCCAAAAATATTAACCACTTTCCCGCTTACAAAACACATATACAAACATAACGTTTTCAAACATGTTTATTTTAGTCAATTAAGTCCAATATAAGTCACCAATATGTTCATTTTTACAAAACTCAGTCCTAAATGTCAAGTCTCAAAAGTCACAACGCGTAACCAAGTTTTTAAACGGTCAAAACAACATTTTCGGGAAGGACAGCAGGTCGGAGCTAAGCACCTATGCATAGGTGCGCAGCACCTACCCTGCTGTTCTTCCCATTTTCGAGTTTTTCTTGTAAAATCGTTTATGTAAGTGATAGATCTTGACATCAATCGGTATAAACCTTATTAATCATCATTATATCAGTTTATAAGCAACTTTTAACCACAAAAACAAAGATTTAACCATCATTTATTAGAAACCCGTTTTTGTATAAAAATGGTTATAAAAGTTCATCAAAACTTGTTTTTATGGTTTTGATCATACATGCAATGATTTTGATTGATAATATAAGTAAAAAGGAAGATTTCTACCGGATGAAAATGCTTGGATGATGTTTTGGAAGGATTTAGAGCTCCAAAAGTGGTAGAAAACGTTTTGAAATCGAAATCCTTTGCTCCCTTTTCTTCCTCTTGATGTTAAAACGTTTTTAGGTGATGATTTTTGGTGGGTTTGATGGCTGTATTTTCTGGAAAGGATGAAGTTCTTGAGAGAAAATGGAGATAAAAGAGAGAGTGTGTTTTTGTGTGTGTAAATGTGTGTGTTTTATGTTTTATAAAAATGAAAATGAAAGAAAAGAAAATAGGTTCTAATGATGGTATGGGGGTTTGGGTGTGTCAAAAATCCAGTAAATGAGTGTAGAAAACGAGCTTGGATTGGGTGGTGGTTTATAAAAACGAGACAACAATAAAAATATAAAATTTGAAATCTGGTAGCCTGGTGCTGCGCACCAAAGCCATAGGTGCGGCGCACCGGGGGTTTTTCCAGCTTTTATCTGATTTTTCGTTCTTACGTTTTTGCTTCGTTGGACCTTTTTGTTAATTGAAAGTTCTTAAGTATGATTTGTTATGAACTTAGGAAAGTTCATCAGTTGTTTTCTTGGTATTAGGACTTATATAATTGATTCCGGGAGTGATTCCGACACTGTCGCGTATCCGGTTATTGATCCGTTAAAAGTAACGGTAGATAATAAGAGAGACATAGAGCATAATTTGCACCTAGAATTTGACGGTTGTCACAGATGACTTTAAAACTTGACATTGTTATACATTTCGAGACCACATATGAGCATTGCATTAGGATAACTTAGTGTAATTTGGTACAACGATAGGGGCAAATTAGGATGAACTAATTTGTTAGTTTTTTCGTTTCTTTTATATATTTTCCGCCTAGCCCTTGTAACACTTACTTTTAGTGTTAGAAACTCTAGTTAAACCATTTTGCGCCTAACCCTTTTAGTTTCTTGAACACTACTATATATTTTGTACACTGACTTATTTTCGTTTCATTTTTAGATTAGATCCGAACTTCAATTTTGATTGCTATTATATTTGAAGTGAAGTTTAGAAGTTATTAAGGCATGAAAAAAGTTATATTATTGAAACTTTTGTATTATTTTTGTATTATTTGGAATAAAGTGAAAAGAAATAGAAAAAATAGCCTTTTGAGCATGTTATCTTATGAAAAGAAATATATTATTGTAAAACATGTATTTGGCTGAGAAAAGTGAGTTGAGAAAAAAAGAAAAAAAAAATCGAAAAACCAAGAAAAGCGAAAAAAAATAATAGTTGTAGAATTAAAAGAGTTAGTGTATATTGAGTTTTGTACAATATTTGAAGTTGAAGAAGAGGTTAAGCAATTCGGTTCGTTAAAGAGTTTATGAGTTCGGATTTAATCTAAGTTTTTGTATACTACATTTTTATTATTACCCTTTTACACTCCATTATATATTATTCACATGCCTATACATGTATATTACAACCCGAATAATAGTCCCCGTTTAGTTGTACCTAGACTCTAGTGGTGGAGATTTGATTCTTTATCAAGCCTATGATAGAATATTCACCATGACTGAGCAGTTGAGCGATTCTACAGAATACGATACACACCTTTTAGATTAGTTTGAGAGATTGTGTGATTTACTTCCCATAAAATTCGTGAGATGTTTGGTTATGCAATTTAATTTGGCTTTGATATTTGTTTTGAACACAGTTTTTGCTTGAGGGCAAGCAAAAGGTTAAGTTTGGGGGGATTTGATATCGCATATCTATATAGTTATTTATATGCGATATTTGGTCGTTTTCATAGTAAACATGATGGATAGGATAGGTTTTTGCATTTAATCGTGTGGAAAAGTTGTTTTGTTTATTTTACAGGTTTATATGATCAGGAAGTGGAAATGGAGGAAGAAATGATGAATAATACGTTCAAAGATGGTTCGAAGCATGTACGGTACGGAGTAAGCAAGGAAAACGTGAAAAAAGCCAGAAAACAACTTAGAACGACTCCTTGGTGGTCAAGGACGACGCACCGGAAGTCCTAGCTCGATTCTAACACGGATAAAAGCAATGAGGGGGTCGCTGTGAAGGTATAGGGCGACGTCCTAAGCGTAGGTTTTGGTGTTGGACTCGAACTCGAATTCCTCTTGATTTATCTCTATAAATACCAACCCAAACGACCAGTTTTCATCATCAATTATCATTATCATCTATTTGGAGCTTGACATCACGATTGGGAGCTAGGAGAAGAGTTAGAGTCGGAGTTTGTTTAATATTTGGTCACGAAACGATTTTCGACATTCTTCGTTTGTCTTTCTTTCTTTTTCAAGACTTTTCAGTTATGTTTCTTCATTGTTTGCTGTTTATTTAGACTTTATTATGAGTAGCTAAACACTCTTTACACTTGTTTGATTTATGGATCTTGTTTGACGTTTATGTTTTCGTTATTGATTGTTTTAGGTGTTTATGTTTAATCGTTGATCCTCAATTGTTTGTGTTTTGATATATTATTATAAGTTGTTTATATTCAGATTAGTTAATCAACATTCTAGGTATTCGAGAGGAATCTAGATAGATTAATTAAGTTTTATGAAATAATCGGTCGGTCTATAATCGGTTTAAAATTATTAGGATTCGAGAGGACCTAGTAATAACAATTTAGGTAATAAAATATAAACGATTAAGTCTATTTGTTAAGATTCGAGAGGACTTAATAATTAGAGAAGTTATTCGAGAGGAAACTTCATAAGGTTAAATCATAGAACACCGGCTTGTTAATTAATGCTTAACTGTTGATATTTATAACTGTATTCGAGGGGAGCATTATAATTAGAAATATTTAAAATTAGTAAAATATTCGAGAGGAGTTTTACTATATCTTAGAAGTTTAAATATACATTCAATATCGTAAACATAATTGGAAAACAAGTGAAGTGTCAAACAAGTGTAATTTCTCCATTATTTGATAACCTTAATTACTTATTCTCACTTGATTTTTATAATCACCTTTTATAGTTACTTTGCAATTTTTAATTAGTTAATATTTTGTTACAAAAACCCCCAAAACAAACAAGTATTATTAATTCGATATTAACAACTAAATTAGTCTCTGAGTTCGAACCTTTACTTGCTTAAAATATATATTACATATGAATAGGTCCATTGTCTATGAAGGTGTAATTAAGTCCAATAGTAGGTTAAGTTTTTAAGACTTGATTTTACACATCAATATCTATTTGAATAAATTGAAAAAAAAATTAAAAATTAAAACATTAGGTTGGTCCTAAAAAAAAGTAGGTTCTTCATCCATGACAGACATTGTTGAGTATTTGTTGAGTTTTTCTAAAGAAGTGCCGACGTGATGCTGAGTCGGCATTACAATTTTGTTAAAATGAACGTCATAATAGGGATATTAGGGAGTGGTGTTATGGGATGACTAAAAACGATAGATCTTTCACAAACTTTTAACACAAATTTATATTGTACCTATGAATGAATCTTCCTCTCTCTCTTTTTATTGAAATACACGACATCTTCTGGTGTTTCGGGCATCATAAGGTAATCAAGATCAATAAAGTACTTAACTGGCCACTATGAAAATAGTGAAGAATGTATACACAGTACAAGTAGGAAACAAACAACCACGGAACTCAATCAACTTGTGATCATGATACATCTTTCCATCCACGACTCAACGAATTTGTATGGTTATTAATTCAACATGATTAACATCTTACTTAAAATTAGGGGTGGAAAACTGGACGGGTCGGGTCGGGTTGAGTCACGGGTCAAAACGGGTCATCTTGAAATTTGGGTCAAATGGGTAATGGGTCAAACGGGTTATGCAGGGTTGGGTCGGGTTGACCCTTTCGTTTGCTCCAAAAAAAATTTCATATTATTTTTTAAAGCATGTGAAAACCAATTAAAAAGTGATATATTTTAATTTATATAGAATAAAAAATAATTAAAATTATATATTTATACCAACTATAATTATTATTTCAAAAAGTGTTTTTGACTCGTAATCAAAAAACAAACCAACTAGAGTAGATTTGTGTATATTTAAATAATGAAACTAGGGATAAGCTCGTGCTTCGCACGAGTTTGTAGAAGCGTATCTTCGTGTTTTTTTTCGGTTTTTGCTCGGCCTGGTCCAGCTTATCTGTGATACGAACTCTTTTGGCTTTTTGTTCATGCCTGTCATCTGTGATACGAAGTTATCGAACTTAAGGAACTGTTTTGGCTTCTTGTTCTGCAATTGATTAGAGAATATTTAAGTTAACAGTGATTGTGGTAGTATCGTTGTGGTTAAAGAGTGTTTGTGTAAAAAGAAATGATAAAAACGAATAAGGTAAAACAAACCGAAATCGAAAAATTGGAAATTACGAATTGTGAGTTAGAATTGAAAATTAGGGTCTCTGACTCGCAATTGTAACTCACAAATCGTTTTTTCTTGTTCTTCGATTTTGGTTTATTTTATCTTGTTAGTGTTTGTAATTTCTCTTTTGATTACCTTTCCTGGGATTTTGGTTTGTAGTAGTTGTAAAGTAAGAGCACTTGTCTTTAGTGGATGGGTGATTACTGATGAGTTTGTGGCGACGTTCGGCTCCAGCGTGATGTTGGAAAGCGGCAAAAAATAGAAACAGCATTAGTTACGAATTGCAAGTCAAAACTCATGTCAGGATTAAAAACTATGGGAGTCAGAATGACCAAAATTTGTTGCTCAAAATATCGAGGGAAAATGGAATGTGAACGAATTTGTTGCAGTGTAGTCGGAATGAAGATAAGTGTGCCTCGAAGCTGGGGAACAAAGTAGTAAAGATCGAATAGGCAGGTGAAAAGATTTTTCACTTATATATTGGATCTCTTGTTCTCAGGTTTCGATGGTTGCTAATGTTCATTCCGACGATGCTCCAGCAAATTCGTTATGTTTTAGGAATGAGGATGAAGTCTAAGCACATTGACTCGAGTGTTACGTAAACAGGCCTCTTCGGTCCCGCAACATCTGCGTATCGAAAATATCGAGCTATGGAACCTAGCAAGTCTGGGAATTTTCGATGTGTAGATGTTGAGGAACAGAAGCGGCCTGTTTACATACCACTCGAGGTATTATGTTTGGATTTCGTTCTCATTCGTAGCTAAGTTTCTTTTCAGGTTGTTAGGTTGTTTTTCGTTTTATGTTTTCTGTTTGTGTGTGACAAGTGAAGAGCAGAATTTAAATGAATGTACCTGGTTATTGTCTAAAAAGGAATATCGATTTGAAGCACGAAGAGGTTGACTCCTGTCCAGACTCTGACTGAATGCCAATTTGGAAACAAAATACAATAAGTTCGACTTTTTCTTACTGCTATGGTCAAATCGGGTAGCACATATACACAATTGACAAAAATCATAAGCGACAGCAAAAAGAGAATACAGAAACGTGCCAAAAGTTTGGCTGTCTCTATGATTTTTTTCGATTTCGGTTTATTTTTTTTTATTTGTGTTCGTAATCTGTATTGGTTTCTAGAAATTGTAAAAAAAGAACACTTATCTTTGTTTAGAGGACGATACCGGGGGGTAGACATTTGTTCTTTTCCTCCGATCTGTCGGACAGGATTCAAAACCATATGAACTATTCGGGTAACAGTCTTTTGACTCTTTCGTAATGGTTCAAATGATTCTGAATCCGTCCGTAATCGAGGATGTGTTAGCGGCATCTACTCTGTTCAGGTATATGAAAGCCGTTACCTCTGTGTGGTTGGATACGCCGGTGTTTCGATGTTGGTGGCGGTGTTTCTGTGTGCTAGGTTTTTTTTGTTTTTGTGTGAGTGTAGAGGATTAGGTTAGAATGAGTGATGAATTGGATATCTTAAACGGTGGAATTGTGTTGCATTTATAGATAGAGTTTTGCTTTTTGATGGTTGGGTGGTAGGTTTATGTGTATTTATGTGGATTTATTGTTTATGGTTGGGTAGTGGTAGTTTTAAGTTAATGTAGTTTTGTTCAAGTATTTGGATTTCTTCATTATAACCTAAGAAGTTGGTTAGAAAATTGAATTTGAAATATGGATAACATCTAATGTAATAAAAATAAAAACTATAGAATTTCTGTTTTTAATTTATTAAACTATAAACTTGTTATTAAATATATTTTTTAATGTGGTTAATATTGTTTGTCGACAGTTTTGTATTTATATTTGTCGTTAGAAGCAGTCGATATTCGTCGTTTAACAAAAGAACTGTTTTTGTTACTATAATTTCCTGCATTCATGTTTCTAAAAGCGGTAATAGAATATTGTTTACAAAATGTGCCGAAGCTTCGGATATTTATATATACATAAAACTATTGTCGTTTTTTGCTAAACATAGGATAGTTATGGATTTAGCGGATACAAAAGAGTTGTTGTTCTTATCGTTATTTCCTGCATTGGTGTTTCCGAGATGCCACCAGAATGTTGTTTACAAAATATACAAAATTTGCAGGAACGTGTACATACATAGTGTTGCTGCCATTGTTTGTTGGTGCTGCTTGTTTTAGTCGGGGTATCGTTCCCGTTTTGTAGGATTTAGACGTTGTATTCCTTCTACAGCGTGTAAGGATATTTTGTGTTAGTGTATGTAATTGGCATGGATTTGTATTTGTTGTTAATGTATAGGATGTGTACCTCTTACCTTTGATGGTTTGCGTTTGCGTACGTCTTTTTCATCAGTGTCTTTCTCTTCGTCGTCTGTGTTTGAGATATTTGTGGAGCTGCGTTTTCGTGACTCGTTCTTGTTGATGTCTCTGCTGTGGCCTGCATTTTCAAAGCGGTAACTGTCAATATTTTTATAGTGTGGAGAGTCTATTTCGAGTGCTGTTACCTGTTGTCTTGGGCTGAGGTGGTTTGTGGTCCGTTGATTTGTTGGTATTTTCCGTTTTGGCTGTGTCTGATGTCTCGCTGTCTTCGTCATTTTGTGAGCTTGTGGGGGTATTTGACGCCGACTCTGTCGGATTAAATTGAAGCTGTCTTGCAGTCGTTAGCCTTCCGGGTTTCCCTTTTTTTGTCGTCTCTGTTGTTTCATTTGTTTTGTCGGTGGGCGGAGTTGTAGGTGTGTTTGGGGGTGGCGTTGTCTGTGTCGTTTCTGTTATAGTTAGAGTTGTGGATTTAGGTCGCTGTGGTGACGATGTCGGTATTTGTTTGGGGATTGGTTCTGCGTTTACGATGACAAAGTTTTTGATGTTCGGGCTGGATTTTTTTGTTAATTCTATATAGAATCTCTTTGTGTTCATACCTTTGTTTATGAATATGGGGGGTATGACCTTACAATCTTCGTAACCGTCTACTACTATGAGGTCTTTGCAACTACGTTCGAGTATCTTCTGCGTGCACGTATCGGTTATTGCGACTTCTAATTTTGTTGTGCCATCGAATAACACAACTCTAATGTTGTAACTGCAACCGTTTAGTTAGTGTTAATGTATGCATGTAAGTTTTATATCTGGAATGTAAATGGTGTCTGTGGACTTACAAAAAGTTTGAGTCGGATCTTGGGCCGTGGTTTGGGCAGAACCACACTTGCATTTGCTTCGAAATTTGACATTTGCATTCTGGGCAGGAGACGTTGTACCAACTGTTCTCTATTTGTGTTTCCGTGATTCTTGCATCGACGGTCATTGTTTTTCGCTGTTACAACATTTTTTTGCATTTGTTAGAATATAGCAAAGTTTTAAAATTTATATGTTTTTGTTGCATTGCTTGCCAGTAACAATTCGTATGGTGTCGATATCACCTCTTCAAGTGTGCTGATTTTTTGTGGCATGAGCAGAGAGGTTTGTATTTCGGTTATGGTCAGGTGTTGCTGTTTGTCCGCGTTTTGTAACAGTGATGGATTTACGATTATGTGAGTCGCGTCTGTAGATGAGATTTTTAATGTCCCTGAAATAATTTTCGTGTCAGGTTTTTCGTCTGTGAATAATGTGGAAGTAATATAATGATTTTTTATAGGCATAATTGTTTTACCTGCAAACTTTGTCGGTTTCACGTTCGTCATTGCTATCGTTGTTTCTTGTGTTGATGCGGATAATGTAGAAGTTTCTACCTTTTCTGCGTTTTCTATACATTCCTTCCATAATGTTGCGGTTAGCTCTTGACCACTGCAATGTTAGTGTTCCGCTAATGTTAGTCTACTGTTTTGGTAGAATATAGGTTCTTTTATTTTTTACCTGGCGTCGGTTACCGTTAGAAGTAGATAAGGATCACCATCTTTCTTGTAGCATAGCGTCTGCCGTTTATACGTTCCAAGAAAATCTGCGTTGACAGTTTGTTTTATAGCATTAGATATTGAGGTTTATAATTCATAGGTCTTTATTTCGATTTACCTGGATAATATGTTGGCGTCTCAACCATGGCTTCTAATTGGTCTCTTGAAACAAAGTCAAAGCAAGCTGGAGGTATTCTGTCTGTGTCGTTAAGCGGAGTGATTTTTGAAGCCTGTCCAACATTAAGGTGGATTTTATTCCTGATTGTTCTTTTGTATTTTACTGTTTCCGTGCAAGTATATTGTTGTATGATGTAGCATTTAGTTATCTGAAGTTTTGATTCTACGAACTGTTGTCCCTGCTGTTCTCCAAGTATTGCAATCATATCTGCCTGTTGCCAATCATGTGTCAGTATATACATATTATGCAAAAAATTTAAAGAATTTGCATGCGTAAAAATTTCGTAATGGATGTCTGTATCTTACATTCTCATCTAATGCGATAAGCCAGGTTTCTTTTTTTCGAAAGCGTGGCGTCCATTTTCTTAGAATTCTTAGTTCGAGCGGTAATCCGGGACAGCCGTATTCCAAATCTCGTATATGAGTTATGTTCCCCTGCATTCTGAAATTACAAAACAGGTGTTAATAAATTTTGTAAAAATAGTGCGTGAAACGGCAGAGTTAATAATATTCCGATTACTTAATGTATGTTTCAGTATATGTAAGTTTACAATTCTTATATCTTGATCTGATTCTGTTAGGCGTTCTGCAAACTGTCAATGTGTGATAGGAATTCCTTGTACACGATATTTTTTGTGTATTGCAAGCACTGACCCTGATCATCTTGTATTAGTATTTTTATGGAATCTGGAGAAGTTGCCCGTGATAGAGCCACATACAGCTGCCCATGACCAAAGACCGGGGCCGGTAAAAATAGTCCTATACGTTGTAGAGATTGGCCTTGACTCTTATTGATGGTCATCGCATATGAAACTTTACACGGAAATTGTTTTCGGTTAAACGCAAATGGGAGTTCCGGATCGTGATGAACAAATTTTATTCTCGGGAGGTACACTTTCTGCCCAATGCATGTACCCGTCATTATGACTGCCTCTATAACTGTGGGTAAGAGATGTGTTACAATTAGCCTCGTGCCGTTACAAAGGCCATTTTTTGGTTCATGTTGCGTAGAAGGATTATTGGAACGTTTTTTTTCAAATCCAATATGTGTAATGGAAGACTCGGAAAGGTTAATTGATTTAGGTATTCTTCCGGGTACAATAAGTCCAGGTCTGACATTTTTTGGGTGTGGGCTGTTATCGAATCAGCACGGTAGTACGTGGTAATTGCTCCTGGAGCTCGATCTAAAACCATTGAATTAATCTCGTCCGTAGTACAATTCTTTGGACATACTATTGCTCTGTTACGAAGGATTTCTGGATTAGGGGTCAAGAGAATAGCGGATCCATATACAAAAGCTATTAGTTGTTCCAACCCAGACTGGTTATTCATGATTAGAAATTTGTCTGGAATCCTGATGGTGGATGCATATTGAGGATTGCTGGTTTCTGGGGTACCGATAACACCGCTCCCAACATCTAAAAGCCATTGTGCAAATTCAACATCTTTGGCGTTTGTCGAGTAACTGGTTTCCCTGCATGAAATTCGCATATTGCACGACAATCTGTATAAACTAAAATGCGGCCACAGCTGCGAGTTCGGCAGAGTGGACGTCATTATATCTTGGTGGCCTTTTTTGCGTTTTATCGGTAGAGTTTGTCTAAAATCCCCGCCTAGAAGCATAGAAATTCCTCCAAACGGCTTGTCTTTTTCGTCCAAGACATCCCTAAATGTGCGGTCAACGCATTCGAAACACCGACGATCCATCATAGTGGCTTCATCCCAAACAATCGCATAGGTTTGTTTTAAAAGTTCCGAAAGTTGTATTTTTTTTTTAATATTACATACGGATGAATCTAATAGATTAATTGGAATGTTGAACCTGGAATGGGTTGTCCTGCCATTTGGTAAAAGCAGAGATGCTATACCTGAAGATGCTACTGCCAGCACCACTTTGCCGCGAGATCTGAGGTAGGCAATTATTGTCGACCATAGAAAAGTTTTTCCAGTTCCGCCATGACCATATATAAATGCAAGTGTTTGCTTCTGGAGTAATTCATCAGTTCGTATTCTATTGTAAATCTTCAACTGGTCTGTATTCAGCTTCGAAGACATTTCTGAATGTTGTTCAGCAAGAGAGGCTTTGTCATACAATTTTTCCTCCAACAGAAGTCGGTTTGCCAATGGAAGTAACAAATCAGATGGCGGAAGTGGTAGGTTGAATGATGTCAACGACTTTGGCGGAATTGCCGCGTTTAGTATTCTTTCAATCTCGAATAAAATATGATTTCGTAACAGCTCTTCGGGTACAGCAGAATCACGGGAGAGTGTAGAATCTGATAATATACGCGCAATGTCATCGCCCATTTTAGCCCAAGCATTTTCCCACAAAACTATCGGGTCACCAACCTCATAGAAGAGAAGTAGATTGCAAAATAGGCTTCGTAGCTGAGGGGACGACGCCCACACTGCTGCTTCGTTGAATGCAGTTAACCACTCCTTGTCGTCGCCTATCAATCCAAGTGCCTCACATGCTAGACGATATGAAGGGTAAGTGATTCCAGCAACTGTTCGTATGTCGACAAAATAGCAACAACCTTTCTGATGACAGAGTAACATTCTCAAGTAGAATAATTCGCCTGCGGTTGGGTGTACATATACCATTCTCCCAACAGCGGTGATGGTATTGTTACTTCTAGGAAACCAGTCCTTTTTTGCCGCATTCCATATGAAAAGCTGTGGATATTGGATGTACGTAAGATGACGACCACCTTCATGCCATCTATTTCCGATTAACCACCGTGAGAGAGTTGAATTTCCAAAGTTAGATCCAACTACTAAACGATCTAAATCAGCGCTATCTCTAAACGTAACAGTTTGCATCTGCTCCAGGTGCACGTGTAATACCTGTACAGCAGGTCGCCTTTCATGGATAGGGAAGTTTAGTAAACGCCAAGCAGCCTCGTGAGGACAAACAAACCTGCCGTCAAAAAATTGTTCTATTTCGTTGACCGTTTCTGTCAAAGTATTCGTGGCAGTATTGGTCGTTGACGCTGAAGACGAAGCGGCAGAGGGCAATGAGGTTTCTGCTCTACGCAGAGAAAAAGCGACCCGTTCAACGCCCTTCGAAATGTATTTAAAGAGGTACTTTATCATCATATTCCATCCACAGTATTCCACGTTGATGTGTGCATCGAAACGACTACACAGGAACCTATTATAAGGAACTACAAACCCGTTACTGGTTTGGATTCCGTTCTGCATTGTATGTGTGGTAACACTGTTTCGTTTATAATGCACGTATCCATCCTTGTCGAAAGTAGTCACTGAAACAAACGCCTTTGGGAATTTTTTTTTTTTGCACTTCCCGTCTTTCATACACGGAGCAGCAGGATTCAAAACACCGCACGGGCCATGAATCATACACGACGTTACGGTTGAATACAAATTTTGGTCTGTTGTCGGATCTGGAAGTTCGCCAGAGATGTATTTATCCACATCTGCAGCGGTCCTAATCTTCGAGGATTCGTTCACCCATAAAAGCGTATGACAATGTGGTAAGCCTCGTTTCTGAAACTCAATTGTGTACAGGTCTGGGCACGAAAAACAAATGAGAAAAATGATGATTAATAGGTATAAAAGAATACTGTATGAAATAAATAGGCAAGAGATTGCGAATGTTTACAGGCAGTGACGACACCAAACGTACGTTCCGTTTTCAGAAAATCTATGAAATGACCGACTTTGATGCTGAAAATTCTGGAGATTACGTCTGGCCTATTCTGAGAGTGACCCATATCGTGCGTATCCATGAATCTTGTAATTTCAGGCCATCTAGCATTGCAAGTGAAGGTGATGAAGTATTGTGGATTTCCGTATACACGACAAAGAGCAAGAGCATCTTGATAGTGTTTGTACATGTATCGTGGACCACCAACAAAAGAAGAAGGTAAGAAGATTCGCTTACCGATTTCCCGGCCAACAGAATCCCCTTTGGATAACGCGTCAAAAACGCCAGCAACATATTCGGATCGTAAACTGTTCTGATTCTTACGAAAGTAATCTAATCTACTATCCTCATTCACAAAGGTATGCATCTATTAAAAACTGTTGAAACAATTTACCACCACGCAACAGTAACGAATAGACATTTCGCCTACTATGCAGGAGGTAACTATAATACATATTTACTGTCAATGCTCTCGTCCCAACACCCGTTCCAGATCTTAATTTTAAAGCTGGAGACCAACCAACCTCACCATATGGAAATAGAAGCGGATATTGCAACGGCATATAGGACTTATGTAGCTTACTAATTCGTTGCCGACGATTACCCTTCGAATGAACAATTATATCGTAGGCGCTTGCATTCGCATCATCACCGACAACAATAGCCCCGAGTGTCCCATGTTGAGGAATACCGTAACGATGATCAGGAATGTTATTATACAATCTGACCTCATAATCAGTCATATTATTAGCATCAGCCACCTCAACAGCAGTACGGAAGACACGAATATACTCGTTACAAGAACACAACATTCGACGAAGAGCATCTACAACATCAGGTTTCAATTGGTCTGCTGAGTCAGAGGGACGGAAAAAACGAAGCCTGTTTTGAACCTCATTTGAAGTGTCGTATATGTAGAGTTGCAAAAATCGCGGAGCGTCCGAAGGCTGCGGGCATAACGATCCGATATGGTGAGATATTTGACCAGAAACTTTAAAAACATAGGGACCGTGGCCATCATTAACAGTTTCATCAACATTACCGCCAAACGACGTCATAGAAAACATACAATTGTATGCCCTAATGTTCCGCATAAAATGAGAGTCCTCGAACATAGAAAGAAGTGGAGCAGGTGGCATTGCAGGCAAGGGTAGTACTACAGACCCACTTCTACAACAATGATTATAGGTTGGATTGCCTAGATGAGAATTCTTCGCAGCTCTCTCATCAAACCAAAACCACGCGCCACAATGACCACAATATCTACTTGCATCGCCACAATCGAAATAGGTTGGAAGTGCGTTTTCAGGAACTGCAGAATTAGACACAACATTCCGAGCCCGTCTTCGACGACTGCAAACCGGAACAGTAACAGTAGGCCAGGTACGCCCCTGAGCTAATCCAGTACCCCACATATCGTCGAAAACGCGAAAATATACGTTTACGAAATGACGCTTGAATAGGACCTAAAAGACGCCAGTATCAACTAAAACCAAACATAGCACGAATAGTCCTAAATCTAAAGGGATGACTAAAACAGGTAATTAAATATTCCCCAAAATCACTACTTAAAAAACAAATAACAACAAATATCCAACAATACCAATTACTTACATGTGAGAATGGATGACAATACAGTAGCAAATCCAATGCAGACTACAAAGACAGCGGATAACAACTTTTAACCACCTGAAGAATCCGGAAAAAAAAAAAAGAAAACGTCAAACACCTACCTGCAATAACCAAAAATACGAAAATTACATACCTACAAATACGATTTTACAACAGAGCAAAGAACCGATATGATGACGCAGGAATAACGAAAGAGGGAGAAAGACACGTATACAAATGAGCAAGACACGTGGTAAAACAATAGAAGTAACGGACCGAAACAATGAACGTAAAAAAGCAGCCCAAAAACAGAGGCCCGGAACTGAAGCCCAAGATATTAAAAAACTATTTAGGGCACACACCCATATGCACTAAAAGGAATTAATATAGGAGAAGAATATCAAAAGATTATCTATCAACTAATTTATTATTTAAAAAAAACAAAAATTAAAATAAAAACTAAAAGTGATAGATAATCTACAAAAAGAAACCAACCCTCTGACAAAACTGTTCAACTCTCTCTTTCCTTACTAACAACCTGCAACTTTCATCATTCAAAGTTCAAAACTTAATCTTCAAACTTGAAATAGGGTTGAATTCTCAACCCTTTTGTGACCCGATCGACCCATTCAAAATTAATTAGAATATTTTCACCAACCCGTTTGACCCATTTTATGGTGTAGGAGACACCCACATCAACCCATTAATTCAAGAAACTCACCCAAACTAACCCGATTTCATCACTTCGGGTGGGTTTTGCCAGAGCTACTTAAAATGCAATCTCATAAGCTAGTCAATAAATGACGCCATTTCAAAATATTCCATTTTCTAAACCCCAAAAACCAAGGAGTGGGAAATCTATCTGGATAAATGTTCTACTATACTCCCGTCTCAGTTAACTTATTTGTGGTTTTTATTTGATAATAAGCACATCGCTTACTTCTAAATGGTTTATAGATTTAATAGGCCAAATTTTACCACAACGTGCGTATAATACAATTACACATGATCACGATTTACGAGTCGAATTACACATAAATCACTCTTACACCAAAGTTTACATTTTTCAAGTGTCTTTCATCATAATCATCATAACTATTGACAAACTGTATTGAAGATACTTCCATACCCAAAGGCCAATATGTCTTTTTTAATTACCTAAGTCGTTATTACTAAGTCCTCCCGAATCTTAATAATTTCAAATCGATTATAGACCGACCGATTACTTCATATAACTTGTTAAATCTATCTAGATTCCTCCCGAATACCTAGAATATTGATTAGTCAAATTATATATAAACAACTCTGATAATATACTAAAATTTAAGCAAATAAGGATCAACGGTTAAACACAAAAACATAAACAATCGAAAACGTTAATTAAACTTCAAATAGGATCCGTTGTTCAAACAAGCATAAAAGAAGTTTAGCTCCTCATAACTAGGTCTGAAAAAGCAAATAAAGTCATGGAAATAATACTGGAATAAAAGTCTAAAAGTAAAAGAACAAACGAAGAATTCGACAAAACGTGTCGTGACCGCCGTTAGCCGAAAAAATGATCTTCCTATCTTTGAATCTTGCTTCTAAACGTGAATACCAGCTCCAGAGACTTAGAATAAAAATATGAATGAATTTTTCTGGATGTTTTAGGGTTGTATTTATAGGAAAAAAACTAGATAGAATTCGTGTTTGAGTCGAATTACAAATCTATTAAAAGATGATGATGTCCTTATCCTTATCTTTATCTTTATCCTTATCTTTATCCTTATCTTTATCCTTATCTTTATCTTTATCTTTCATTTACTTGCATTTCTTCGTCCAAATGTCCACTTTCCGATCATATTCAACCTGTCACTTGAATAAAATACTTTTCACACAATTAAATGTAAAAATCCTATCCTATCCATCATGATTAAATACGAAATGACCAAATATCGCATATAAATATCTATATAAATATGTGATATCAACTCCTAACACACTTTTTGTTTGTGTAATGCAAGGCTTGTTATCCTTCCTACCATCTTCATATTCAAGACTTCCAGACACCAACTTAAGGATGTGTTTATCTTGAAACTTGGTGAGAAATCCTACACCAAACCTTTACTTTCTTTCCATTTCAATGGTATCTTCTTTTATGTGTTGGAGCCGGTTTTCTAATGGTATATTCTTTTACGAGTTAGAGCCCGTTTTCTCACCACCACCATCAAAGGAGCTTACTTTCCAGATTCTTCTTCTTTGTTGTCATCTTGGTGATAGTAGAGTTTTGCGGAGGTCTTTGGTACTTCCTAAACATCCCTACTCATCTTTTAAGTTTTTCTTCTTTTTCGGTAAATCACATATAAAATCGTTAAAATGGTAAAATGGAAAGAAAACCTAAACTATCAACCTAAAATGTCAACTTTATCTTATTTACAAAACTCTTGGTAATATTAACTTGAAACTTTTAAAATATGTTAATATGTGTAAAAATGGTAAAACTATAACATATTAAGTATATTGGACAAATTTCGGACTCTTGGACATAAACTTATGTAATATAACAATTTGGTCAGTTTACTAGTAGTATATAATTTATCGTAAGGCTTAAAATATGTAAAACGCTTAGAACGGAAACTTGTCTAAAGGCTCAGTGCGTCGCAGTAAGACCTTACTGCGCCGCAGCCAGTAGCGGAACAGGACACGGTGCGCCGCCGTAGCTACTCACTGCAACGCAGCGTGACCTCAGTACGTTTCTAGCTGTTGGCAATACATGCATCGCAGTAGCTTGTTGGTGCGCCGCAGTGAGCTTAGGGCATGAAAATTCACATTTTTAACGACAAAAACGTTTATAAGTATATAATATATGTAAAAAAACAGTAACTTTTAGCTAATAAACGTCTTTTGACTCAAATGACGTAATCGCAATCGTAAACCTAATACTTATTATTATAACATTTATTAAACTTATATTTGGGATAAAATACACTTTTTCTTCAAAATGCGAACATAATCTAAAAACGATAATAAATAACGTATATTTGATAAACTCTTTTAAAATCATTTTCAAAACTATTTTACTTTTAATCTATAAACTCACATGTTTTAAAACACTTAAAATGTCAAAGTTTGACTTTTATGTTGACTTTGACTAAACTTGATACCAATATTCCTTTCAACCAATATTCATGTTAGTCATTTTTGGCTCGGAATATCATTCCTTCCTAATCGTATTTATATACTTAAACAATTGATATCTTCTAGTAGTTATTATTGACTCGAAATATCAAATACCTTTTCTCGTCACTTTGACATAAAATATCGCTATCTTTTATTCAACTCTAACTCGATATATTAATCTTTCGAACACTTTTTAATTATAATATATAATACAACGTTAATTAAATAAGGCTAAACCCTACAACATTATAGATACTTAGACCTTCTATGTCTTATGCTAGGGCACTTAGGCGGTGGAGCTTTATTCTCCTGACTTTCGTTACCAGACGCTTTTACGCTTATTCGTGAGTTATTCGTTGCCCCTTTTACCGCTTTATTATTGGGCATGATTAGCGTTAATTTAACTTTAATATATCTTTTTTATACGGATAAGATTATGATGCCTTAGTTTTAGCGTTACCTTCCTTATATGGTCTTAGTGGTAGTATAAGGCCCCGTATACACGCTTGTCAACTCTATTTGAGTCATCGGTTATATATATATATATAGATCTATTTGGGTCTAATAAACCCTCATTGCTTATATGGGATTTTGTCGGTGTACGGTCCCAATGAGTCGATGTTATTACCGTAGTTATTCAAGAATTACCTTACTTTAACGCACTAAGGTAGGGGTTGTTGCCTTGTGTGTTAGGTTCATGTGTATTTACTATGCTTATGGTTTATGAATGATTCTATTTGTAACGACCTCGTTTTCAAAAATCACGTTTAACAAAAACTTTTTATGTTTTCAGAAGTAACACAGCGGTGAACGTTATTAAAACGTGATTAGCGGTTCGTAAAACTATTTCATTAATTAAGCCAATCGTTACGTTAAATCTCACATTATAAAAATGTTGAACATTAATCATTTGGCAATGATAAACAGTTGGGGACATCAAGCTACCCCAAGTAATCCCGCCTCACGTCTAAGCGACCTACGAGCAAAAGACACATTTGGGAAAAGAGTATCAGCTAAAGCTCGTGAGACATAAATAGTAAAGACTATTAAAACATTTAATATAAACAAACTTGGTCTTTACAAATTCCCAAACCATACCCACAATATCACAAGCAGAGAAGATCAATAATATGATAATAAAATTCAGATGAAATTAATTCTTAACATAAATTTAATTCCCCAAATTAATGCACTTATCACTTTACTAGGGTTCAACTCAAGCCCTAAGTAAACAATCTCGTAGGGTCCCACATATGCCCTAGGGGCTACTACCCCGTTCGCTTACTCTCACATTTCGCATAATATTATAAATTTTGGGGCGCGATTCTCAATATTTATAATACCCCGAAATGCAGGCTTTCACTACTCCGACTTAGCATATAAATATGCCTTGTCGTTAAGGAAAGGATCCACGATGCGTCAAAGACTGCACCTCCCCATTCCCACATGATGTTTGCGGGTGACCTCACGGGATCAAGACATCACTCCAGTATGAGCCAAGGCTCAAAACCACGTGTTGCAAAGGAGGTCTAGAATTCCCCGCAAGTTTCCCGATCCATCGATCAGAACAAAACACAATGGATACCACTTATCACCTAGTCAATGGTACTAGGTCTCAACATTTATCTACGAGCAGCTACGACTACCCGTAATCAAGTCCCCTTATGCAAAACTAAGGCATACTCCTTATAATGCATAAATAACAACACAACAGTTATATAATCATATATAATTAAAGTGTAGATGTGTACCTTATCGCATTGCACACCACTAAACATGAGTAGTTACAACCACTCATATTTGAGGCCTTTACCAAACAACTTTCACATAATTTATTTTACACAACAAATAAATTATAATAACAATAAGGATACATGTAGTTAACTACTACATGTCATCCAAACATACGGGTAGCTACAACCACCCGTAATTATCATGTATGGGCAACCACGTGTTACCTATACCACATAATTCCGTTATTCTGTTCTGGTTCATCTTTTAATGATTAAAACATCATTTTATATAAACAACGTCGTACAATAACAACGTTACTTTCAAAACATCTTTACACGTTTCAAATATCTTTTGAAACATTATACAACTTTCAAAACATTACTTTTATCTTTATGCTCAGTTTTATAAATCATATTGTACTCACCTCGGTCCTCGACAAATGCAATCGCCCTAGCGATACAAACACGATCAACCTGATCATAAAATACCCGTTAATAAAGTTGTAACATCTCACAATGATTGATTCTTACTAGCTTAACGGTAAACTAAAAACTTCCTTTAGACCACTCAAACTAGCGCAACAACCTATGGAAACTAATCAGCGCAACAAGAATGTTGACACTGTTGTGCCATCCTGCGCAACAACCTACGAAACAACTTACGAAACAATGATATGGAACAAGCTTAGCGCAACGAGCAACGAAACAAGCTTAACGAAACTAAAATGTTACGTAACACACCCGAACCGCCTTATAATATCCGACAAATCCCAATTTTACAGTTTTTCCAAACTTAACCAAACTCAACAAAATTTATCCTAATATCATATAAATCAATAACAACTTATAAATAAGCTTTTTAAACGAGTTATATGAGCCTATAAAATACGGCTACGAATAACTCCGAATCAAAACTCGTTGTTTTCAACCTCCGATTATTTCAAAACGTTCCCCTCGACTCCAGGAGTGCAAATATGCTTTCCGTTTATTTATTCGACGAAAAATGAATATCAAATCGCCGCCGAAAGTTAAACGGACTTATATTTCTTTCTCTTTTCTTTGGCGGTGGCGTAACACAGCAACAACAATATGATTTTGACTTTAAGAAAATGAAACTTATATTAATTTTATTATTTACACTTTAAACTCTAAACTTTGCCTTAATGACAATTTTAGTCCAAAATACAAAATTATTTTCAAAAGTAGTCCTTTTTGACCACAAACTTAATAACTTAAGTTCTTTTACTTAAATCTTATTACAAATATAGTCCTTAAATATTTTCGGGTCGTTACACTATTTGTTATAAATCAAGATATATACATTTTACTTATGATTCTGTAAACATTTTTCCAATTATGGGTCAAAACCTTTTATACTTATGTTTTATTAAAAATGCGAATAACTTACCAACTTTATGTTGACGTCGTGTTTTTAACGCTTTTCAGGGATTTGAGGTTACTTGATGATGCTTGCTATATGACTACATGGATCTTTATTTGGAACTTGTTTTGTTTGTATTAGTTCCGTTACGATCCATGGCTTTGTCTTTTGTGTTGTATTTATTTCGGATTTAAAGTCTTGTACTTCGAAACTTATATTTATTCGATGATGCCTTTGTTATTTATTTTGTTGTAACCTTAAACTCTAATATTACTGATACCGTCACACCTCGGGTTTCCGCCTGAGCGGGGTGTGACATAGCGTATTAGCTTATGATCCCGTATAACCTCTTTCAATAAGCATATCAAATGTAGCCTTTCAAAACAGCTCATCTAGTCCAAAGAATTCGTAGGATGTATGGACTTCAGATACAAAAAACAGCTTATTGAGTTCAGATAATGCAACAATATAATAACTTATGTAAATAAGCTAACCCAAAACCCCCTAAGTTATTTCAGGCAAGCACCTCAAGTGCTTATTGTATTCAGACAATGCAGTAAGCAAATTAGTTGTAAGTTGTTTGCTTACTCAAAACAACTTATTATGTTGAGTAAAGAAGCTAACCCAAACAATCCCGGACTTATGAATGGGTCACATCTAAATAAATGATAATAATGATACATGACATACTAATTATTACTGTATAAATTAAAACCCTTAAAAAGTATGGGAAAATGCTTTTGTTCGACCCAACGACATGTTTAACCATACAAAGCTTACATATTGTACCTGTTTTAACCCGCTACACAATCGTGAAACCATACCGTTTTGCCATATCTATAAAAATGCAGTAACAGAACAACATAAGAAATATTTCAAGTGTAGAAATGAACAATTCTAACCAAAAACATAGGATGGAAGACTATTTTAGTTAAACTGAATCACCAAAATAAGAAACAAGCATTACTTCAGAAGTTGATTATAAGTAAACTAAACCGAGAAATAATGTTATTCCAGTTCAAAGGTAAAATACCCGCCATTACAATTCAAGTACAGAGAAAACAAAATACTAGACAAATTTCCTACTCTTAAATTACAACATTTTGTAAACCTTTTTCTAAACATAATTATCTACTTACTATTTGATTATATTTGAACAAAATTCCATGCTCAAAGGATGTAAGGTCTCTATTTCATGTACATTCACGTTCATGACCAAAAAGACATGTTAATCAACTAGGCTTAGTACCTACAGAGATCGTAACTTTTTATACACATTTGAAATAAACTTGTTCCATAAAAACCCATTGTTACTCCGAAAGGGAAATATTTCAATCGAGTTAATGAAACAGAAGAGTTTTAAACATTAGAAAAGTGTAAGTCTTTATGTGAGATTGGAATTTAAGAAGTGTGCAATTGTGGTAAATATAATATGACAGATTGACAGATCCCGGTATTATTCTTAGATAGTAAGCTACTAATCAGAAGATATGAGAATCATACGTGATACATAATACGTATGGAATCAGACACCAACCAAAGATGGAATGAACAGAAAGCAGTGAAAGGCAGAAGGTTGTCGGTTGGCATCAATAAAATCATAGATCTTACTCACAGTCTTCAACAAAAGTTTATACTGAAAAACCTCTCCAACTACTTCCATGACTATGAACGAATCTTCCTCTTTTTCACCAACCGAAATACACCATAAACAAAACTGTCTGGAACCAAACATCTCCCGGGGTTTGGAGATTTGGTTCATAAAGTAATCATGATCAATAATATACTTCACACACCACTGAGATGACCCATTCCCCATCTCATAAACTTTCATCTGTCGGAAACTAGTAGAGGATGTATAAAATTTAAAAGCAAGAAACAAACAACCTGGGGACTCAAGCAACTTGTGATGAGAATACATCTTTCCATGAACGGTTTCCAATTTGTTGTATAGTTGTTAATTCCACATGAACAACATCTAACTTATAACGCACATCTCCATCATACTCTAACCAACGAATGGAACCATCAAAATACACACCTTGGTAAAAATCCGAAAACAAATGAGTGGGAAATGGAATAGGAGAAGTAGTCAAACTACCCGTTTTTGAAGAATAAGACTTAATTTCAACAAAAGAATAACTGCAGCGAAAACAAGTTTATAGTGAGGTGATTTAGTTGGATCAAATACAAGTTTACAAGCCGTAATATAATGAACTAATTGCGAATCAGGGAATTGTGGAAGCAACTTAAATTGATTTGTGGAGGGATGAAAGGAGTTGAGTATACTCGGGAAAACATAAAAGAAGGCCATTACATGAATCCAAAATACCAATAAAAGTTGCAGAATCGAAAGGGAAGACGGGGTGTGATGGAGATGAGTTAGAAATATCTAATCGAACGATGAAAGAGAGATAGCCAGTGTTTGGTTATGGATTTAAACCTAAGAATTGAGACGATAGGTAATCGGACTAGTATTTCGGTTAAAAGGACATCATCAGAAATGACTTGATGGACGGACGAATGTAGCCTTCCGGTAAGGGTTTCCATGGAAAGAGAAGAATACCGTACCTGAAACAGAGATTGATTGTGGCTGTCTGGGGAGGGGAATTTTACAAAAGTTATATCATAAAGTGGTATATTTGTTGGAAACAAGTATATTCTAAAGTCCGTTGCGGGCTTTGGGTTTCAACCTATTTAATTATATTGGTTTGAATCAAAATTTATTAACTGAGGATATCCATCCGTAGCAACCAATTCTCATTTAATTTAAAAAAAAATCAAATAAAAAAATCCAATCATTTTTATAAAACCAAAATATAATAAACATAAAATAAAAACTGGTATCTTCAAAGAAATAAAAATAAAAAAAATAAAAAAATTGAAGTGCAGCAAGATTCGATCTACACCATTTTGGTTATATAGCTTTGGACAAAATCACCCTGACAACATCCTATTCTGTAATTTTTTTAGTAAATATTGATTGTAACGAAGAATTTTAATGAAGAAAAAAAAACTGTTAGAGCAAGGATTTAACCCACATTTCCTCCGTAATTAGCAAAGGACATTATCACTCTATCAACACGTTGTTTTGTTTTGGTTTTCAAAAAATATTGTATTTGAAAAAAAAAATTGCAATCCATATTATTGATGTCACACCCCGCTAAAGTGGAAACACAGTATGTGAAGAGCAATAGCATTCGATAGCAAGATATAGATAAACGCCAAGTTATATTAAATAAAAGAGTTACATCAAAGTTTACATAGTAGTTTAAAATATCGTTTACATATTCGAATTCAAAATGGGGTGTTCATAACCAAACCACCCCAAACCCTTCCCGTTCTTGAAGTCATTCACCCAAAAGCATGAAGTCATCAGCTAGCTTACTCGTTACCTGAAAATGCGAGTCAAGTGTTAACTACGGGAGACGTAGTTAGTGAGCTACAAGTTTAAGTAAAAGCATACAAGTTTCGACGCACAAAAAGTGGCGTAAAGTATAGTTTTCAAATAGCGTCGCATAACCAGGCATAACGTATTAGTGCCCAATTAGTTACCACAAAATATATGTAAAGTATAGAATTTGCGTTTGTAGGCATTGAACACATAGCGCGACTATGTGAAAATCCTAAGTATTGCCCAATGATCGTTGCTAAGCCTATAGCCTACCCTATTAGTATTATGCACCATCGTTATAAGTCGTTGCGGTGAGGGTCAGCTTTCCCTAATAGCGCTATCCATATCTACTAACGGTCCTTTCCAAAGGGACTAATAGCAACTAATGTCCTTGGTAGTGTTGGGAATTTTAATGGTTTCTCACGCCCATGTTGTACAAAGTCCGCAACATGACGATCGATTGTTTTAGTCATTGGCAAGTATAGCTTTCGTTTTCTCGACATTGTTGGAAAACCCATCAACAATGCAGGCAAAATAGTCTTTCATAAAAGTATTCAAGATATTAAAGTGTTTCATAATAGCGTTCAAAGTATACAAGTGTTTTCGTAATAGCATTGAGCATCAAATCGTTTTCGTTTAGCATTCAAGTAATAAAGCATTTTTCAGCTTAAATATATGTTTAAGCCTAAGACTCGCATTTCACCCCAAAAGTATTAAAAGCGTTAAAAGAGTAGGGGTTTGTAACTCACTGGTTGCGAAGATAATCGTAAGAGGGAACGGTCAGAAAGTGTGCCGGGAATCACCGAAAGCCTAGTAATTCCAAGTTTTGTTCAAGTGTTATTATGTTATTGTATAGTATAATAAATAATCTTTAGTTAAACTTGTAAGTGTCAAAGTCCAATTTGTCCAAAAATCGTCCGAATCGGTTATCGTTGTATTTTAGTCCAAAGGTCCAAAGTTAACGTTTTTATTATTATGATACATACATTTTGGTTGCTGAAGTGGTTTGGATTTTCTAACGAAATTTGGGCAGCGCTTCCGCGCCCAAATTTCATGTCCAAAATCCAAAGTCACTTTCCCGCTCACAATTGCACATCTCACATAATTATTTCAAACGAGTTCATTTTAGTATAAATGGCCCAACACAAGTCACCAATATTATTGTTTTTACCAAACTCAATCATATATATCAAGTTTCGAGAAAATCAGCGGTGTACACAAGCTTAAAACGGCCAAAAACAACGATTTTCGGGAAAAACAGCAAGGTGTGCGTCGTCCTAGACCTCAGGAACGACGCACAGGGCACAAAATGTCCCGCTGCGTCGTCCTGGTCTCCACGGACGGCGCACAGGTCGCTTTTTTGTGTTTTTCTTGCAAAAATCGATTTGTTACCCATAGATTCCGACATGCAATCGGTTTAAACTTCATAATATGTCATTTTAACAGTTTATACATAACTTTTATCAATAAAATCGTAGATCTAAGTATGATTTTGATAAAAACCCGTTTTTGTATAAGATGTGTTATAAAACTTTGTAAATACTTGTTTTTGATGGTTAGATCATACATGCAAGTTGTTAAAACAGTAAATAAAGATAAGAGAGTGATTTCTACCGGATGAAAATGGATGGATGGTGTTTTAGAAGAGTTTGAGCTCCAAAAACGGTAGAAAATGCTTTGAAACCGAAATAGTTTGACCCCCCTTGCTTCCTTTTGATGTTAGAACGATTTTTGTGTTAGATTTTAGTGGGTTTGATGGCTGCAAATTGTTGTTTTCTTGAGAGAAAATGGAGAGGATTGAGAGAAAAGATTGTGTGTGTTTGTGTGTTATGTTTATAAAATGTAAAATGAAAAGGAAATACTAAGGATGTGATATGATGGACTTGGGGACAGGCATTTTACAGTAAATGAGTGTAAAAACGAGACAAGTAGCAAGAATCCAAAATTTTTCGGATTTGGCATCCAGGATGCCGCACAAGGCATTATGTGCGTCGTCCTGGCTTGTTTTGCCATTTTCTGATTTTTGTTGTTTTTGCGTTTTGTTTCGTTGGACCTTTTTGTTATCTGAAAGTTATAATTTTTGATACGTTATGAACTTAGGAAAGTTCCTTAGGTGTTTTCTTGGTATTAGGACTTATATAATTTGATTCCGGAGTTGTTTTACGATCCCGATCCCGATCCCGATCCGCGCTTATGGGTTTGAATGACGTAAACTTACGTTTAAGAGTTTTGTGTGAGTTACAACGAACTTAGCTTAGAGAGTTGTGTCAATGTAACCACGTAACACATAGAGTTAGTCATATCGGGCATCAAATATAAACATATCGAGGTTAATAGTTAGCGTTCTCGACCTGAGTTTAGACGGTTGTCACATTTTCCCCACGTTGAAAGAATTTCGTCCCAAAATTTCAACTTGTAGCATTTGCTGTGGGAGAAGTGAAGAGGTGAGGATACTTAAGCATCATTTGATCCTCTCATTCCCAGGTATATTCGGGGCCACGTTTTGCGTTCCATCGCACCCTCACTATAGGGATTTTACTGTGTCTCAGTCTCTTAGTTTCGCGATCTATGATTTCAATCGGTTCCTCGACAAATTGGAGCTTTTCGCCTAGTTGTACTTCTTCTAAAGATGTGATAAGTGTTTCGTCTGAGAAGCACTTTTCAGCCTCGAAACGTGAAAAGTGCTATGAATGTTAACGAGCTCTTGGGGTAGTTCTAAACGATACGCAACTGGACCTACCCTTTCGAGTATCTCAAATGGTCCTACATATCTAGGGCTAAGCTTCCCATGTTTTCCGCGGTGTATTGCACCTTTCCAAGGTAACACCTTTAGAAGTACTTTGTCGCCGAATTGAAATTCTAGATCCTTTATGCGCATATCAGCATAACTCTTTTGACGACTTCTCGCAGTATTATGTCTTTCCTTAATCGTTGTGATCTTATCAATCGTTTCTTGCTCTATGTCCATGCTAATTAATTTTCGATCTCCTGGTTCCAACCAACACAGCGAAGATCGGCATTTCCTTCCGTATAGAGCTTCAAAGGGCGCACATTTGATGCTAGCATGGTAGCTGTTATTGTAAGAGAACTCTATTAGTGGTAAGTGGTTATCCCAACTTCCTCCGAAGTCGATAACGCATGCTCTCAGCATGTCCTCTAGTGTTTGTATAGTGCGCTCGCTTTGACCATCGGTCTGTGGATGGTAAGCCGTGCTCAAGTCCAATCGAGTGCCAAACGACTCTTGGAATGCCTTCCATAATCTGGAAGTGAAGCGAGTATCTCTATCCGAGATGATTGACGTGGGTCTTCCGTGACGCGTCACTACCTCGTTGATGTATATTTGGACAAGCTTTTCTACGTTAAAACTTTCCTTGATGGGAATGAAGTGTGCCGATTTCGTTAGTCGATCTACTATAACCCAGATCATATCGTTACCCTTTGATGTTCGAGGTAACTTCGTGACGAAGTCCATTGTGATTTTTTCCCATTTCCATTCTGGGATTTCGGGTTGTTGTAGTAATCCGGATGGGTTCTGATATTCGGCCTTCACCTTCGCACAAGTGAGGCATTTCTCTACGTATAAAGCAACATCTCTTTTCATTCCAGGCCAACAGTAATGTTCCTTAAGGTCCTTATACATCTTGCTTAACCCTGGATGGATGGAATATCGTGTTCGGTGTGCTTCATCCATAATGGCCTTCCTCAATTCGTTAGTTGTAGGAATCCAGGCTCGATCCTTAAAATAATAGACATCGTCGCTCTTTCTCACAAAATCCTTGTCGTGTTTGTGCAAGGTTTCGACCATCATGTTATCTGCTTTCAAAGCTTCATGCTGGGCACTTGCTATACGCGTTCTCAAATCGTGTTTAAGGTAGATTCCTAATGCACGTACTCGAGTAGTATGTTGCTTTTCCTTTCTGCTCAAGGCATCTGCTACGACATTCGCTTTGCCAGGGTGATACTTAATATCGCAATCGTAGTCGCTAAGGAGTTCCAACCATCTCCTTTGCCTCATGTTGAGTAGCTTCTGATCTAGTATGTGTTGTAGACTCCTATGGTCCGTGAATATCGTGCATTTGGTTCCATAGAGATAATGTCTCCAGATTTTTAGGGCAAAAACTATCGCTCCTAATTCTAGGTCGTGTGTAGCGTAGTTGACCTCGTGTTTCTTAAGTTGTCGCGATGCGTAAGCTATGACATTATTACGTTGCATCAATACACAACCTAATCCTAGGTTAGATGCGTCACAATATACTACGAAGTCTTCGTTTCCCTCGTGAAGAGTTAAAATCGGAGTGTTTCACAGTTTCGTTTTTAGGATATTGAAGGCTTGTTCTTGTGCATCTCCCAAGTTGAACTTCTCGTTCTTTTGCATTAACTTTGTTAGGGGTTTAGCTATCTTAGAGAAAACTTGGATGAATCGTCGGTAATAACCAGCTAGTCCTAAAAATTGGCGGATTTCTGTCGGACTTTTGAGAGTTTTCCAGTTCTCTATCGCTTCGATTTTTGATGGATCAACGTGAATTCCAGATCCATTAACTACGTGACCGAGAAATATGACTTCACGCAGCCAGAGTTCGCACTTAGAAAACTTTGCGTAGAGTTGTTGTTCCTTGAGTAATTCCAATAGTAGTTGTAAGCGCTCTGCGTGATCTTCTTTGGTGCGCGAGTAGATTAAGATGTCGTCGATGAATACAATAACGAACTTGTCTAGATACGGTCGGCATACCCTATTCATCAAATCCATGAATACCGCCGGTGTATTTGTGAGTCCAAATGGCATTACCAGGAACTGGTAGTGTCCGTATCTAGTGCGGAATGCGGTTCTCGGTATATCATCTTCAGAAACCAACACTTGATGATACCCGTACCTTAAGTCAATCTTTGAAAAGTAGGTTGCGCCTTGGAGTTGGTCGAAAAGGTCGTTGATTCGTGGAAGAGGATATCGGTTCTTGACGGTTAGTTTGTTCAGTTCTCGGTAGTCGATACACATGCGAAACGATCCATCCTTCTTCTTAACGAATAGAAACGGCGCTCCCCATGGTGATGAGCTTGGTCGGATAAATCCTTTATCCAATAATTCCTGAACTTGGTTGGATAACTCTTGCATCTCAGTCGGAGCTAGTCGATATGGCGTCCTTGCCACCGGTGCCGGTCCAGGAATTACCTCGATTCTAAACTCTACTTGCCTCTAAGGTGGTAGTCCAGGTAGTTCTTCGGGAAATACTTCGGGATAGTCTCTATCTATCGGTAGATCCTTAAGGTCTGCTACTTTTGCCTGTTTGTCCCTCACGCTATCAAACAATGCAAAGCAGCCCTTATTCAAGTGCTTGCGCATTTTCATCACCGATATGAGTTTCGAAGTTTGGCCAGGCCTGTCTCCTTGTACTATCAATTCGTTTCCATCTCCTAATGGCATCCGTACCATTTTATCTAAACAAAATATCCTCGCGTCTCGGATGGTCAACCAGTACATTCCTATTACTACGTCAAAGCTCTTAAGTTCGATGGGAATCAAATCTATTTCGAAAGAGTGGTTAGCTAAGGTTATTGTGCAATTCTTAATTACGTCGCTAGCTTGGTAATCCTGCCCATTTGCGTGTTCTACCGTAAACTTTTCACATAGGGGTTCGGTTTCTAATGCTATCAAAGGCCTAAACTCTAAGGACACAAAACTTTTGTCCGCGCCTGAGTCAAACAGTACTGAGGCATAATAGTTGTTAAGGAGAAATGTACCTGCAATCACCCGGGGGTCGTTTCTTGCTTCTTCAGCACCAATCACAAAGGCTCTGCCACGGACTTGTCCCCCATCGTTTCCCCTCTGATTGTTCTGATTCTGGTTTTGCGGTGGGTTTTAATTGCGGTTCTAGTTTGGGTTTCGGGCAGGGTTTAGCGTAGGACAAGCATTTCGGTAGTGTTCCTTACTACCGCACTCATAACATTCTCCCTGGCGAGGCCTATCATTCTGCTGTGGCCTCCCGGCTTGTCGCGGTCCTCATGATGCTGCCTTCCCGCCTGCTGCGGTCCTGTGTTCATTGCCTTACAATGTCGAGTCCAGTGTCCGAGACGGTTGCAGTTGTTACACGACCGACAGTCACCTCCGTGGTGATAACCGCACCTATCGCATTTTGGCGCCTTTCCTGATAGCCGGTATTCTCTGTCGTGGCTACTCCATAGTTTCTCACTGTCTTGGCCTTCTTGTTGAAACGCTCCCTTCTGTTCCCCTACGTGTCCTCAACCTTGTGCTTTCCCTTAGCGTCCTCTGCACCCGACTTTGACACTCCTCCGTTCCTTATCCAGTCCTGGGTTAGGCGGCTTGCCAAGCTCACATCCTGCTGCATTGTGGCTGGCTCGGTAGCTGTCGCCATGCCCCTTATCTCGGGTGAGAGTCCCCAAATGAAGTGCTCAATTCGCTTGTCTTCGGGGGTTACTAGTTCAGGTACTAGATTTGCGAGTTCATGAAATCGCGCGACGTAGGTGTCGATGTAAGTTCCCACCATGGAGTGATTCCAGAGTTCGTTCTTGAGCTTCTTCAAGATCCCCTTGGGACAGTACTCAATTACCAGCAATTCCTTGAACCTTGCCCATGGCATGTTATATGCAGCGTTCGGACCTTGGACCTGAAGCTGGTTGTTCCACCAGGTTAGTGCTCGCCCTGGGAGCATACATGAGGTGAATTACACCTTCTTGTTTTCAGCACACTCGTTGATCCTTAGCACAACTACCATACTATCGATCCAGCGCGATAGTCCAATGGCGCCCTCAGTGCCGTGGAATTCTTTTGGCCTACAGGATATGAAGGTCTTGTAGCTACATCCTTGGTTGTTCCCCTGGTTGTTGTTTCCTTGATTATTTTTTCCAGATTTTTGTTTCTTTGGTTGTTGTTACCTTGGTTGTTGTTACCTTGGTTGTTGTTCTGTTCATTGTTATTGTCGTACATTACCAACCAACATAAAGTACTACGCTTACAATCCTTCATAAACTACATGTTCTTCTTACAACCCAAAAGACATCTTACAACAACCTTTAAACCTTAATTACAACCAATACAATCATAAGGAATACTAGTACTATTGTAACGCCCCGATCTTACAAAGCATACAAAATGATATCGAAAGGAACTTAAAAGGGCAAAAGGGCGTTAAAATTATGCAAAAGCAAACCGAATATTCAAAAGACAAATTTCCAAAATGTACTAAAAGATAATAAATATTCTAAGGGAAGCGTTCTAAAATCCTTAATCTCTCTACGCTCGACCCCATTCCCAAAAGCCATTGAGTCCCTGTCGTTTACGAAAGAAAAATGGAAAACGGGTGAGCGAATGCTAAGTGAACAGATATATACAAATGACACGGAATAGGTATGACATGCATAATAAGTAAATACAAAACTTATTTAAAAATACAAAGTTGCAAGACAAAATTTATTTTCAAACCAAACTTATTCTCAAAACAAAATATAAATATGTATAATTCCATCGTATCCAACGTCCATATATCAAAGTATTACCAACATATAACCACATATTTTCAAACCAAACTTATTCTCGAGTGACGATTCAGTAGGTGTCGTGCGCGGCGTGTTGGAAATCGTGAGCTTCCTTCACCGTCCCGACGGAGGAAAGGTAGGGTGAGTGGTAACGATTGCTGACTCCTAGAGCGTGATTGGGATTCGTGAGAGTGTTCGGATTCGTCGACTGACGTAGATATCTCTTTCCCTCTCGACATACCCTAAATCGGTAACGAGTTAGTTCGAAGATACGGCTCACGTTAGTGTTAGTAGTAAGCTGAGCACATAGAGTATCTTAAGTATAGCATCTAGGTCTGTGTGGGTCTGACTTCAAGAATTCCCGGGGAGATTCGTTTAATGTTTACCAATCCCGTTCTGGCATGATTTAGTCCAAATTATTCATAGGTGATCAGGCTACGAATAATTCAAGTTAAACAATGCCTTCACGTTTTGGTTAAATAAAATCTTTCGTTTAGAAACTGGTTATAGTTTGATTTTTGAAAATCGGTATTCACTATAACCTTGCGCTCTGATACCAAGTCTGTCACACCCCGCTAAAGCAGAAACACAGGATGTGAAGAGCAATAGCATTTGATAGCAAGATATAGAAAAACGCCAAGTTATATTAAATAAAAGAGTTACATCAAAGTTTACATAGTAGTTTAAAATATCGATTACATATCCGAATTCAAAATGGGGTGTTCATAACCAAACCACCCAAACCCTTCCTGTTCTTGAAGTCATGCTCCCAAAAGCATGAAGTCATCAGCTAGCTTACTCGTTACCTGAAAATGCGAGTCAAGTGTTAACTACGGGAGATGTAGTTAGTGAGCTACAAGTTTAAGTAAAAGCATACAAGTTTCGACGCACAAAAAGTGGCGTAAAGTATAGTTTTCAAATAGTGTCGCATAACCATGCATAACGTATTAGTACCCGATTAGTTACCACAAAACCTGTGTAAAGTAAAGCATTTGCGTTTGTAGGCATTGAACACATAGCGCGACTATGTGAAAATCCTAAGTATTGCCCAATGATCGTTGCTAAGCCTATAGCCTACCCTATTAATATTATGCACCATCGTTATAAGTCGTTGCGGTGAGGGTCGTCTTACCCTAATAGCGCTATCCATATCTACTAACGGTCCTTTCTAAAGGGATTAATAGCAACTAATGTCCTTGGTAGCGTCGGTAATTTTAATGGTTTCTCACGTCCATGGTGTACAAAGTCCGCAACATGACGATCGATTGTTTTAGTCATTGGCAAGTATAGCTTTCGTATTCTCGGGATTGTTGTAAAAACCATCAACAATGCCGGCAAAATAGTCTTTCATAAAAGTATTCAAGATATCAAAGTGTTTCATAATAGCGTTCAAAGTATACAAGTGTTTTCGTAATAGCATTGAGTATCAAATCGTTTTCGTTTAGCATTCAAGTAATAAAGCGTTTTTCAGCTTAAATATATGTTTAAGCCTAAGACTCGCATTTAACCCCAAAAGTATTAAAAGCGTTTAAAAGAGTAGGGGTTTGTAACTCACTGGTTGCGAAGATAATCGAAAGTGGGAACGGTCGGAAAGAGTGCCGGGAATCACCGAAAGCCTAATAATTCCAAGTTTTGTTCAAGTGATATTATGTTATTGTATAGTATAAAAAATAATTTTTAGTTAAACTTTAAGTGTCAAGGTCCAATTTGTCCAAAAATCGTCCAAATCGGTTAGCGTTGTATTTTATTCCAAAGGTCCAAAGTTAACGTTTTTATTATTATGATAGATACATTTTGGTGGCTGAAGTGGTTTCGATTTTCTAACGAAATTTGGGCAGCGCCCAAATTTCATGTCCAAAATCCAAAGTCACTTTCCCGCTCACAATTGCATATATCACATAATTATTTCAAACGAGTTCATTTTAGTATAAATGGCCCAACACAAGTCACCAATATTATTGTTTTTACCAAACTCAGTCATATATATCAAGTCTCGGGAAAATCAGCGGTGTACACATGTGACGTCCTGTCAATTTGAGGTACTTGAATTACCGTCATTATTTATATTTTATTCGCAACTGATTTCGACCCTTGTATTTCGCTTTGTTTTGCTCACGATTTACTGTTATTAAGTATCGGGTTTTCTGTATTTGAAAATTCGTCCCCGAGACGTAATAATTTTATTTTATCTAAGTGCCAATTAGTTAGTATCCTCACAATTGTAAGTTAGAAGGTTTATGCCCAATTTGTCGGTTATCGTATCCTTTATACTCGAGAAATCGTGCGTATCTCGAAATCGAAAGTGAAAATATAATATTAAATGAACCTAATATAAAGTAAATCATAGTATGAACTTTCCTAAGTTCATCGCAAAAAGAATCGGGAACTTTCGGCGAACGAAACTCCTTAACGATCGCGTAAACGAAAAAGCAAAAAGTTTGGATTTTGGTCCAGTGCGCAGCACTGGCCATTCAGTGCGCAGCACTGACCTGCTGGACAGATTTTTTGTTGTTTTTTGTGACTCATTTTTGCATGGGTTGTGATAGGGCACCTTCTCCCAAACGTGTAAGGGTCAGTATTTGGGCAGAGGAGTCTCTTTTGAGATCATAATTCATCTCACAAACCCACTTTGAACATCATATTTTCACCTACAAACACCAATCTCTCTCATTTCCCATCATTTTCCTTTTGCTATTCTCTCATTTTCTCTCCAAACAAAACTCATTTTCGGAAGTTTGAAGCTAGAAAACACCACATTTGAAGAGGGTTTCAAGATACAAAGTCATCTCTAACAACTTCCTTTTGGTTCCTTTGGTTTTTGGTAAGGTTTCTTTAATCATTTCTTCATTTTTCTTCCATTTTTCTTCACCTTTCTCTTCATTTTGTTAGAGATTCTAACACCAACTATTATTCTTTTGCATTCCAAGCTATTGTCTTCCATTTTACATACCATTTGGGAAGATCCATCTAGCTTTTCTTGAAGAGAAATTTCTTTAATATTGGTAAGTAATCTTTTATCGAAAATCTCTTCGAAAACGTTATTTATCATCTTGCATGCAAGGATCTAGACTAATGGTGGTTTTATTTTGTGTTTTGGAGCTGTGATTTTCCTATCCTCTCACCACCAAAAAGTTACTTTCGGGTTTATCTTCTCAAGCTTAAGATCTTGCGGTTGTATTTCGGTAAAATCGACATTTTTCCCATATTCATTTTTTTTATGTATTCCGTTATTATTTTCCTTGTATATTTCGGTTATTAGCCTTGAAAATGGTTAGGAATAATATATTAGACCAACACTTGTGAATATTTTGGTTGTGGACAAAGATTTGGACTAAAATATATAAAGATGTGATTATTACCGAAATTAACATATTATATGTATTAGTATGTAAAATGGTATATTTATATATATGTAACACTTGGTAAATATATTTGGAACAGAATGTAAGTTATTAACAGTTTGCGTTTTAACCAAAAAGCCTTTAAATAATCGGATTTCGACAAAACGATAAAATTTATAAATCTGAAAATGCACCTAGTGCGCCGCACCCCATGTCCAGTGCGACGCACCGGGCTATTTTCCGTCAAAATTCACCTCGTTGTTGCTTTTGTTGTTTAACCGTCTCGACATTTTGTTCCGTGAATTGTTGTTTCAAAGCCACTGATTTTATGATTAAACTTATTTCAAACTCTAAACACTTGTATAAATAAACTAAAAGTAACATATTAAGATAAAATATCGTCTTTGGACTCAAAGACGCCAACGCAATCAAAAAATGACAAATACTTATTTAAAACGGACATATTACCTACATTTGATAAATAAACACTTGTTACAAATAACGATCGTAATCCCAAGCCGTCAAATATTACTTTTGCGATAAACTTTGATTAAAAATATTTATATAAAGACATTTTACACTATATTTTGATAAGTAAAGTCTTTTAAACCTTCAAAGCGTCAAAGTGAGATTTTTACGTCAACTTCAATTATCTATGTTTTTAACTTTGCAAAATCAACATCTTTGACATTTGACTTTCATAAGTCAACATCCATGACAATTGACTTTTATAAGTCAACAATGTTGACATTTGACTTTTCTAAGTCAACTTCTTTAACATTTGACTTTTACAAAGTCAACAACTTTAACCTAGGTCAATCTAATAAAACTTTGGTATTCAATATTCCTTTCGAATCGAAGAAATCATTCGTTTCCAACGACATTGTGGACGTGAAAGACCGATATCTTGCCACTCGCCCTTTTTGACGCGGAACATCGTCTCCCGAATACGTCGTTTTTATTTAAATTATTAAATGTTGGATTATTTTATTAAACTTAATCTTAACCGACAAGGCTAAACCGGACTATACTTATAGAGATACTGAGACTATATTATTTACTGTTTTAGGGCACTTAGACGGTGGAATTGTGGTCCCGTGATTGTATTTACCCGAGATTTGCTGAAGTTGTTTTGGAAGTTATTCGTAGCCCTTGTCTTAAATACTTTTGGGCTGAAAAGCGTATTTTAAACTGTCTGTGTACTTTTAAACTGTCTGCATAAATGCGGAAACATTACTGATTATCTTGTTTACCCAGTGAATTTGGTCTGCCTTAGTTTTAAGCGTTTAAGCCATGGTGGCTCCCCTCTAATACACTCGTTAAGCTTTTGCCCGTGGTTCATATGTATAGATCTGTATTGGGTTATGTACCTAACCCGCATTCCTCTGTAGGCTGTTACTACGAGCGGATGTTATGACCTTCATTTTAAACTGTATGATTAAACTGTTTGCCTTTGGTTTAACGCACCTTAGGATAGGGGATTAAACTGATTGGTTCAGGATCGAGATGTATGATTACTTAGGCATAGTACCTTTCACTTTTGGATGAATACAAGATATATGATTTTAAACTTACTTGTTTGCTGAAATTTAACGATGGGTCACTTTTTACTTAAAATTGCGAATAATTCACCAACATGTTGTTGATGTCGTTTTAACGCTTTGCAGGAAATTGAGGATTTCCATTGATCATGCCATAGTTTATTTTCGGATCGCTTGCTTTTGCGAAATTTGGATTTGAATTGTTTATCGTAATTTCCATGACGATCCGTTGTTTATTTCTTTTGGAATTGTATTTGTACTTGGCGTCTTATCGCCTTTGACGTTATGATGTATTTGTAACATTTGGCATGATCTATTTAATTTGAGGTTTTGTTTATCGGTTATATTGTTGTAATCTTGACTCTTCATATTATAACTGGAACATTCCGTGTTTCCGCTATAAGCGGGGTGTGACAGAAGTTGGTATCAGAGCCAAAGGTTATAGCGAACCGAGTGATTTTAATTGAGTAAATCACTTGGACTATGACCATAGGCTTTTTGAATCGATTTTCTCTGATTGCAATGTGTGCACTATTTTCATACGTGTTTATTTCGCGTTGTTTTGTGGCATTTGGCCTTGTTTTTGCACACATTTGCTGATCGAATTTCTTTCCTTTTTATTTTGGGACGATGGCGCCTAAGAGGAGAGTTGCGACACGAAGTTCTGCTAGGCGTGCTACTGCGAACGCGAGGGCTAATACCGCGAGTCTACGTCTAATGCAAGAAGGAACAATGTGGAGAATGATACGAACCCTGACATGGCTCAGATGATTGCTCAGCAGTTAGCGACGATGATGCCCGAGCTTGTAGCTCAACTTCGAGAGGGCACCGCCCAAGGTAATGGTTCGGGTTCGGGGAATCCTGAGCCGGTTGTTAATAATGAGGGTCGTGAGCCGGTTGTTAATAATGAGGGTCCCGAAGTCGTGATTACTGGATCAGGTAGAGCAGAGGGCTCAGCTCGACGCGCTGGTTGCACGCTGAAGACTTTCATGAGCTGTAAGGCCCCAGAGTACCGAGGCAATGAGGGAGCGACTGGAACGCTCCAGTGGATGGAAAAGATGGAATCTATCTTCGATGCTATTGACTGTGCGGGCAAAGATTGAGTCCGATTTGCTGCGTTTGTATTTCAGGGAACAGCTCTGACATGGTGGAACTCGGTCGTGAATGTGCGAGGCCGAGCGGAGATTAACACCATGAGTTGGGAACAACTGAAGGAGCTGATGATCATTGAGTATGTACCTGAATCCGAGATTCAGAAGTTGGAAGATGAATTGTGGAACTTGACCTTGGTTGGGTCAGACATCCAGGGGTACACAACCCGTTTTCACGCTTTGTCCCAACTAGTTCCCCACTTGGTTCGACCGAAGCTCAAGCGAATCGGTCGCTACACTCACGGATTACCCCCAACAATCAGTAAGAGTGTCCTATCCAGCAAACCGAGCACATTTCAGAGCGCGGTGTAAGTTGCGATTACTTTGACTCAGAATGTGGTCCGGGATGGTGAACTACCCCCGATGATTTTTAAGCAAAACTCCGGAGGGAAACGGAGTGGTGGAAACCGCAATAAGGATTCAAGGAAAAGGTTTAGGAGGAATGACGCTCCTCAAGTTGCAAAATCTTATGCTGTTGTGACATCGGGTACCTAGAGTAAGTACCCGAAGTGTGATCGGTGTGGAAGGCACCACACCAAAGAAGTTGCTTGTTGGGTATGTGGTAGGTGCAAGAAGTTGGGGCACACTGAAAATTTTTGTAAGACCCAGAAGGGCAACTGCTATGAATGTGGATCCCCCGAGCATCGAAGGGACAAGTGTCCTAAGTTAGCTGCAGCTGGTAATGCTCCTCGTGGTAGAGCGTTTGTTATGGGAGCCAAGGAGGCTCAGCAGGACCCACACGTTGTTACAAGTACGATCCTTGTTTGTGGTCGACCTGCGTTTATCTTATTTGATTCTGGTGCAGATAGAATTTTTATATCTGATGAGTTTAGGACTATGATTCCCTATAAGTCTATACCATTAGTACCTTCCTTTGAGATAGAATTAGCTGATGGCGAGTTTTTGCATGCGACTGAGGTACTTTCCGACTGTAGTGTTAGTTTCGACGACCACTCTTTTCCTATCGACTTAATTCCGATTAGGTTAGGTAGTTTCGACGTAATTATCGGCATGGATTGGTTAGAGACGCATCGTGCAGAGATCGTATGTTTCGAGAGGATGATACGCATTCCGTTACCGCATGGAGAGCCGCTATTAGTCCAAGGGAATAAGGCAGGGAAGCGTCTTAAGATCGTCTCGTGTATGAAAGTACGGGAGTACATCAATTGGTATTGTTCACTCTTTCTTGCACATCTTGTGAAGAAGGATAACACTGAGAAGCTGGAGGAGAAGCCAGTAGTGTGTGATTTCCCCGACGTGTTCCCAGAGGATTTACCTGGTTTACCGCCTAGACGTGAGGTAGAGTTTAGGATCGACTTAGTTCCCGGAGCAGCGCCAGTGGCAAAGGCTCCTTATAGGTTAGCACCTTCGGAGATGTTAGAACTCTCTAAGCAGATCCAGGAGTTAGTGGATAAAGGTTTCATTAGGCCGAGTTTCTCTCCGTGGGGCGCGCCGGTACTCTTTGTAAAGAAGAAGGATGGTTCGATGAGATTGTGTATAGATTATCGAGAGCTGAATAAGCTGACAGTAAAGAACCGCTATCCTTTACCTCGTATAGATGATTTGTTTGACCAACTTCAAGGTTCACGCTTCTTTTCTAAGATTGATTTACGATCCGGTTATCATCAGTTGAGAGTGCTAGAGGAGGACGTTCCGAAGACTGCTTTTCGGACGCGATACGGTCATTATGAGTTTTTAGTTATGCCATTCGGGCTCACGAATGCGCCCGCAGCATTTATGGAAATGATGAACCGTATCTGCCGTCCTTACCTCGATAAGTTCGTGATAGTATTCATCGACGATATTCTGGTTTATTCTCGTAGCCGTGCGGAGCACGAGGAGCACTTGAGAATAGTGTTGGAGTTGCTCAGGAAGGAACAACTTTACGCTAAGTTCTCGAAGTGTGAGTTTTGGTTATCTGAGGTTCAATTTCTTGGCCATGTGGTTAGCAAGGAAGGCATCCACGTTGATCCTGCCAAGATTAAGGCCGTCAGAGATTGGGTTGTTCCTAAGACACCCACCGATATCCGTTCATTTTTGGGTCTGGCAGGTTTTTACCGTCGCTTTATTGAGAATTTTTCGAAGATAGCCTCGCCTATGACGAAGTTGACCCAGAAGAACGAGGAGTTTATTTGGGGTGCCGAGCAGGAAGAAGCTTTTCAGTTATTGAAGAAGCGGTTGTGTGATGCTCCTATCTTGAGTCTCCCCGAGGGTACCAAAAATTTTGTTGTATATTGCGATGCTTCGCATAAGGGACTCGGGTGTGTGCTGATGCATAATGGAAAGGTCATTGCCTATGCCTCTCGTCAGTTAAAGATTCATGAGAAGAACTACACGACCCATGATTTGGAATTAGGCGCGGTGGTTTTTGCCTTAAAGATTTGGCGCCATTATCTGTACGGTACTAAGTGTACTGTGGTAACCGATCATAAGTCGTTACAGCATATCTTTGATCAAAAGATGTTGAATATGAGGCAACGCCAATGGGTGGAATTGCTTAACGACTATGATTGCGAAATTCGTTATCATCCGGGAAAGGCGAATGTAGTAGCCGACGCGTTAAGTCGCAAGGAATCGGTTAAGCCGGTGAGAGTTCGCGCTATGATGGTTTCTATTAAGTCGAGTTTAAAGACTCGTATTCTTCAGGCTCAGCAGGGGGCTCTCACCGAGGATTGTCTGAAGGATGAAGGATTATTTAGTTTGGCGCGTGATGTGTAAAATCTAGTCTTAATTTAAACCTACTTTTTCACGCAATTACACACTTCTAGGCAGTGGACCTATCCGTATATAATATAGTTTTAAGCAAGTATAGGTTCGTTCGCAGGGACTAATTTGTTTTAAATTCCGAATTAATAATACTTGAGTATTTGTGGGGGTTTTTATCGCAACAAAAGCTTGCAAGTAATTAGTAAAAAGAGTTGATTAATTAAAATCGAACGAAAGATTAATGGATTAAATCAAATAATGAGAAAATATACTTGTTTGACACGTCACCTATTTTCCGTTTAAATCTACGAAATCGATTGTTTTCAAACTTCTAAGATATAATAAAAGTCCTTTCGAATCTTTCACTAACTTTAATTATCTCTAATTACCCCGTTCCTCCCGAATACAGTAATAACTATTAATAACTAAGCAATAAGCAACAAGTCCGTTTTTAGTGATTTAACCTTATAGAGTTTCCTCCCGAATAACTCCTCTAATTATCAAGTCCTTCCGAATCTTAATATTTAGACCTACTCACTTAAATTTAATTACCTAAGTTGTTATTACTAAGTCCTCCCGAATCTTAATAATTTCAAATCGATTATAGACCGACCGATTACTTCATATAACTTGTTAAATCTATCTAGATTCCTCCCGAATACCTAGAATATTGATTAAATAAATTATATATAAACAACTCTGATAATATACTAAAATTTAAGCAATTAAGGATCAACGATTAAACACAAAAACTTAAACAATCGATAACGATAAATAAACTTCAAATAGGATCCGTTGTTCAAAGAAGCATAAAAGAAGTTTAGCTCCTCATAACTAGGTCCGAAAAAGCAAATAAAGTCATGGAAAAGTCTAAAAAGGAAAAGAACAAACGAAGAATTCGACAAAACGTGTCGTGACCGCCGTTAGCCGAAAATATGATCTTCCTAGCTTGAATCTTGCTTCTAAACGTAATAACCAGCTCCAGAGACTTAGAATAATAAATTGAATGAATGAATTTTCTGGATGTTTTAGGGTTGTATTTATAGGCAAAAACTAGATAGAATTCGTGTTTGAGTCGAATTACAAATCTATTAAAAGATGATGTTGTCCTTATCTTTATCTTTATCCTTATCTTTATCTTTATCTTTATCCTTATCTTTATCTTTCATTTACTTGCATTTCTTCGTCCAAATGTCCACTTTTCGATCATATTCAACCTGTCACTTGAATAAAATACTTTTCACACAATTAAATGTAAAAATCCTATCCTATCCATCATGATTAAATACGAAAATGATCAAATCCCCCCAAACTTGCCTTTTTGCTTGCCCTCAAGCAAAAACTGTTTTAAAAGTAATTATTAAAGCCAAAAATCAACATAACCAAACACCTCACGATTTTTATGGGAAGTAAAATCACACAAAACTCTCAAACTAGTCTAAAAGGGTGTGTAAAATATTTCTGTAGAATCGCTCAATTGCTCAGTCATGGTGAATATTCTATCATAGGCTTGATAATGTATCAAATCTCCACCACTAGAGTCTAGGTACAACTAAACGGGGACTTTTATTCGGGTTATAACGTACAGGTAAAGACATGTGAAAATATATAATATGAAGTGTAAATGGGTTAAATAAAAATATACAACAAGCTTAGATTAAATCCGAACTAAATATAATCTCTAACGTACTGGATTGCTCAATTTCTCTTCAACTTATACTTTTTCTCCGAATACACAAATTTCGTATATAATACACGACTCATAATACACTATATCTCTTAAAATCTACAACTAATTTTTTTTTCGCTTTTCTGTTTTTCCAATTTTTTTCTTTTTTTCACTTTTTTCTTTTCTTCAGCCTAATACATTCCTTGCAATATAATATTTCTCGTGGTAAGTACACATGCTCAAAAGGCTAACTTTATTTTTCTAACTTTCTTCCAAATACAAAATAATACAAAGGCAACAATAATATAACTTTTTTTTTCATGCCTTAATATGCTCTAACTTCACTTCATATATAATAGCAATCAAAAAACTAAGTTCGGATCTAATCTAAAAAGAAACGAAAATAAGGCGAGTGTTCAAAATATATAGTAGTGTTTAGAAACGAAACGGTTTAGGCGCAAATTGGTTTACTAGAGTTTCTAACACTAAAAGTAAGTGTTACAAGGGTTAGGCGGAAAATATATAAAAAGAAACGAAAAGGCTAATCAAATGGGTTAATCCTAAATGCCCCTATCATTGTACCAAATCACACTAAGTTACCCTAATGTAATTGCTTATATGTGGTCTCGAAATGTATAACAATGTCAAGTTCTAAAGTCATCAACCATCGGCACACTCAAAGAAATGAAAAAGTAGTATTAAAAATAAATACTTTCAAAGGCTCAAACTCTCACTATTTTTCTGAGTAGGGTTAAAATGTGTCTGGTTATGCTTAAAGTTTAAGGTATTTACCGACTAGACACGTTATATTTTTTTTTTGGTTTTTTTCAATTTTTTGATTTTTTTGTATTTTTTCTATTTTCTTACTCAAAAACTGTACAAAGTAACACAATTCAACACGATGGAAACTAAGCTAAGGATCGAAAAATAAAATGTAAAATTTCCCGATGACCCCCCCCCCAAACTAAGTAACAAATTGTCCCTAATGTGTTTACGACTAAAAACTAAGGGAAATTATACAAAAAACTAATAAGAAAAAGAATATACAAAAATAAGAAAAGAAGAAAATAGAACCCGGTTGTAGATATCGAATATTTCTTGTGAAAATGCTTTACTGATCGGAATCCTAGTACCAAACCCGGTTGTTGAACTTACTTCAAATCTATAAAAAACCGGGTTGCCTCCCGAGGAGCGCTTGTTTTTCGAACGAGTCCTTAGCTTGACTCGATATGCCTCACTTATGCCTTCATGTAAAGGTCGAGACTTCTCTCGCCTTTCTTTCCCACGTGTTTTCCAAAAAGTTCCAACTCATCCTCCGACTCATGTCCAAAATGATCACCACAAAGAAATGCTTCCTTTCCAACATCGAGCATCTTATTCCGCTTTACCCAAGCATCATGCCACTCTCGAGCCTCAGAAATCAATAATACAGCATCTCCAATTTCCCAAACATCGTCACCTTTGCTTTCATTGAATTTCGTCTTCTTAAATTCCTCCCATGCTGTATCATCTCCGATATCCTCAAATTCCTGCAAAATATTCTCCTTTTCTCGACAAGTAAAAGAAAATAAATCAAAAGGGTCGTGAGAAATACCGTGACAATTTTCCCCCAAACTTGAGTTTGACTTCTCGAGCTCTTCCTTAAATGGAATTCTTTCCTCCAAAAACGTTGCACCCGGATTATTCATTAAGTATTCAATTTCTAATAAACCTAAATCCGGGTCGGATTTCTCAAAGGTTATGCTCGTAGAATTCTTCTCAAATTCCTCTAACTCCATTTTCAAGATGGGATCAAAATCCTCGAGCTCCTCATCTTCCTCCTCTTCAACAGCAACTTGTCCTCCAAGCATTTCCTGCACATGTAAATCAAACATTTCATCAAAAACGTCAATACGAAAACAGGTTTCATCAGTGGAGTATGAATGTTTTGGGGCTTTATCAACAGAAAATGAAATTCGTTCATCCCCAACCCCCAAAGAAATCTCCCTGTCCTTTACACGAATTATTGCGTCCGCAGTATTTAAAAATGGTCGGCCTAAAATAAGTGGCATAGTGACATCTTCATCCATTTCTAGAATCACAAAGTCAACAGGGAAAGTGAATTTTCCTACTTTTACTATCATGTTTTCAGCAATTCCTAACGGATATTGAAATGATCGGTCGGCTAGTCGGATACTCATTCTGGTAGGTTTTAAATCTCCCGAAGCAAGTTTAGCATATAATGAATGTGGCATTAAATTTATGCTAGCTCCTAAGTCGGCCAATGCATTACAACTATAGGTATCACTAAAATTACAAGAAATCAGAAAACTCCCTGGGTCGTCCAATTTTGGTGGTATCGAGTTTTTCACCAAAGCTGAACATTTTGCGTTCAAGAAAGCGGCCTGCTCCTCTGATGGCTTTCCCTTGTTCGTGACCAGCTCCTTGATGAATTTAGCGTAGTTTGGCATCCCTGCAATCAAATCAACAAGAGGAACATTAATATTAACAGATTTAATCATGTCACAAAATTTACCGTATTGCTCCCGCATTCTTGCTTTTCTTAATCGTTGAGGATATGGAACATGTGGCTGGTAAGCTTTGATTGGAACTTCCTCCACCGGTTCAGGTGTTTTAGTCTTTGATTGAACTGGTGGTGCCTCGTCCTCATCGTCCTCGATCTCGAAATCATCCACAATTGGTTCTGTAGTGGAAGGTGGCGTCCTGGCTGGCAGTTTCTCTCCGGTTTCGTTTTGATCTTTTCCGTAAGCATGTCCTGAGCGTGTGGTAATTGCGTTCACGTGCTCGTCTCTGTGTTTTTGGCAGGGTGACATTCCGTCTCGTGGTCCTTCGGTTCTTCCAGGATGTTGATATTTAGGTGTTTGATTGGTGGAACTATTTCCCTTATTCTGTTGTCGTGGATTTGGTTGAGTATTGCTTGGTATTTGGCCCGGTTTCCGATTTGAGTTCCGCTCGTTCATCCTATCGAACCGTCTCTCTAAGTCTTGATGTGCTGCCTGCTGATTTCTCTGTCCTTGCTCGATTTGATCAGTTAAAACTTTAAATTGTTTACGGACATCGTCATTGGTTGATTTTTGGGTGTGAATGAACGATTTCAATAGATCTTTTATGCTGGAATCTTCATCTTCGTTCTTCGGTGGATCGTATCTTTGTCGTGGTGGGGAGCGTGTGTTATTCCTTTGCCATCCGTTGTCTCGATTCTCACCCCGGTTGTAGTTACCTCCGTAGTGTGGCCAATTTTCTCCCCGATTAGGATAGCCATAATTTGCATAATGGGCTTCCACCACGCGACAATCACTTGCATAATGCGGTCCCCCACAATTTTCGCACCCATGCTTGATCACATGTACCTCTTTCTCTAGATAAGTCATTCTCCTGTCAAGCTTGTCTGCTATAGTCTTGATCTCTTTCAGAATATTAGATGCATCACTGCTTCCTTCTACTTGAGCTACCTGTCCTCTTGTAGGTCGACCTCTACCATCGTCTCGATACTCCCTTGATAAGCTTATGACTAGCTTATCTTCCATCAAATTGTATGCTTCATTGGTGGTTTTGTACATAAAGTCTCCCCCGCCGGCTAGATCCAACTCATTTTGTGACTCCTTGGTTAACCCGTAGAAGAAGATCTCTATGATGTTATCCTTGCCCAGACCATGACCATAACAATTCCTCAGCATTTCTTTCAATCTAGCCCACGCCTCAGTAGACGTCTCTTCATCCTCCTGTCGAAATCCTCTAATATCCCGTAGCAATTTCCTACCCAAGGCGGCTGGGAAAAATCGTTTGATGAAGGCTTCGCGCATTTGTGTCCATGTTGTGATTGTGTTTTCTTCGAGTTCTTCAAACCAAACCTTCGCATCTCCGGTGAGAGACGAAGGGAATAACCTCAGCTTGACACTGTCGCTTTTACCTTGACCGTATTTGAACATCTCACAAAGCTCGTTGAATTTGGCTATGTGTTTATGCGGATCTGAATTGTATCGTCCATCGAAAGTATTGTCTTGGATCATCTTGAGATGGTGACCTTTGACAAGAAAATCATCACCCAACTCCGGGGTGGTGATTGCCGACCCTCGGGTGGGTGGCACTGCTACAGCTGCGGTCCGTCGGTGCATTGGCATGTCCAAAGGATCCATAGCTGGTTGCGGTTCCGGTTTGTTTTCACAAATTATCTCTTCGACCTCCGGTTTTGTAGTGCTTCCTCCTCCTTCTGAAGATGAAATATCTTCAAATTTTACTGGCGAGAACGGTCCAAAACCTGGTGGTGTCTGAATCAATATGTTTCCTTTCTTCTTGCCTCGCTTCTTTGATACTCCTGGATTGGATTTTGGACTCGCGAGTGGTAATCCCGAAGCCCTCGTGTTCATCCACTACCTGAATATCTACAAAGACAGAAACAAGAAAACCGTAAAACGCACCGGTGTAATAACAATTAAAAGTAACTTCCAAGTAAATAAATACTCAAAAGGATCGTATCACAAATTCGAAACAAAAACTAAAAATCAGTCCCCGGCAGCGGCGCCAAAAACTTGATGTGTAAAATCTAGTCTTAATTTAAACCTACTTTTTCACGCAATTACACACTTCTAGGCAGTGGACCTATCCGTATATAATATAGTTTTAAGCAAGTATAGGTTCGTTCGCAGGGACTAATTTGTTTTAAATTCCGAATTAATAATACTTGAGTATTTGTGGGGGTTTTTATCGTAACAAAAGCTTGCAAGTAATTAGTAAAAAGAGTTGATTAATTAAAATCGAACGAAAGATTAATGGATTAAATCAAATAATGAGAAAATATACTTGTTTGACACTTCACCTATTTTCCGTTTAAATCTACGAAATCGATTTGTTTTCAAACTTCTAAGATATAATAAAAGTCCTTCTGAATCTTTCACTAACTTTAATTATCTCTAATTACCCCCGTTCCTCCCGAATACAGTAATAACTATTAATAACTAAGCAATAAGCAACAAGTCCGTTTTTAGTGATTTAACCTTATAGAGTTTCCTCCCGAATAACTCCTCTAATTATCAAGTCCTTCCGAATCTTAATATTTAGACCTACTCACTTAAATTTAATTACCTAAGTTGTTATTACTAAGTCCTCCCGAATCTTAATAATTTCAATCGATTATAGACCGACCGATTACTTCATATAACTTGTTAAATCTATCTAGATTCCTCCCGAATACCTAGAATATTGATTAAACAAATTATATATAAACAACTCTGATAATATACTAAAATTTAAGCAATTAAGGATCAACGATTAAACACAAAAACTTAAACAATCGATAACGATAAATAAACTTCAAATAGGATCCGTTGTTCAAACAAGCATAAAAGAAGTTTAGCTCCTTATAACTAGGTCTGAAAAAGCAAATAAAGTCATGGAAATAATACTGGAATAAAACTCTAAAAAGGAAAAGAACAAACGAAGAATTCGACAAAACGTGTCGTGACCGCCGTTAGCCGAAAATATGATCTTCCTAGCTTGAATCTTGCTTCTAAACGTAATCACCAGCTCCAGAGACTTAGAATAATAAATTGAATGAATGAATTTTCTGGATGTTTTAGGGTTGTATTTGTAGGCAAAAACTAGATAGAATTCGTGTTTGAGTCGAATTACAAATCTATTAAAAGATGATGTTGTCCTTATCCTTATCTTTATCTTTATCCTTATCTTTATCTTTATCTTTACTTATCTTTATCTTTCATGTACTTGCATTTCTATCGTCCAAATGTCCACTTTTCGATCATATTCAACCTGTCACTTGAATAAAATACTTTTCACACAATTACATGTAAAAATCCTATCCTATCCATCATGATTAAATACGAAAATGACCAAATATCGCATATAAATATCTATATAAAAATGCGATATAAGCGCGTCAGTTGGAGCCGAAAGACGACGGGGTATTGTATTTCTTGGATCGTATTTGGGTTCCCGTCGGTCTTAGGCAGTTGATATTAGAGAAGGTCACAAGTCTAATTATTTTTGTTCATCCCGGAGCGGATAAGATGTACCATGATTGAAGGATTTTTACTGG
>CAJVGC010000590.1:67540104-67604618 GCA_910822075.1 Senecio squalidus | reverse complement strand
ATAAGGAGATTGAGGGGATGCCCCGATTTTCATGTTTTATAACCATTTTAGTAACGGTTTATGTTTTTGTCTTTTTATTTTAATAAAAGTTTCTTAGTTTCTGGATTATGTATGGCAATAAAACGCCTTAAAGCAACGTAGGTAAACACACTACAATGTAGGTAAACACACTACAATCATAAACCATTAATAATACGCAATTACAACAAATGCCAACGGTGCAACCATAACACAACTTAAAAAGGGAGATAAACAACATACACTTAATGTGTTGACATACACATTTTTATTCGGACACAACATAACACAACTTAAAAACAGAGGTAAGACACTACAAGACGTGGTCGTTAAAAGGCACATTCCCCTTCAACTTTTCAATGAAGAATAGCTTGTTCTCAGCACTCTCACGTACCTCCGTTTCAAGCTCCTGCAACTTAACTATCAATTCACCGTCTCTTTCTGTTACCTCTTGCAAATACTCAATTGACTTATCAATATTATAAACCCAAGCATTTGAAGCTTGGAGTTCTCGAATAAAGGCATTGTATTCGTTAGTTACCTCGTACTCACCTTTTCAATCATGCGTGCAACCTTGTAGTCATCATCCTTTGCCCTTAAGAAATACAAACTCAGAATATCAGTCCAACTATGAGATTGAACCGAATCTCTCAACTCAACGATCCTTCTCAAGTTCCACATTTTTGCTTTGTTGTTTAAGATATTGTACTACACATGCATTTGAATACAACGATCCTTATATACACAAATATGGATATATTATAAGATTCTCCACACAATACTTTCAACAACAACATTATAAGATTCTCTGTATGCATGCTTTCTCAAAGACAAGACCCCATTATGACACACCTACTCCACTATGACACACCTACTTTTAACACAAATAAAGCTTTAGGGACGGAATGTAGTCCCTAAAGGTGAAGTAGTAGTCCCAAAAGGTCTAGCAGTAGTCCCTATAACATTTTTTAGGGACTGAATGTTGTCGCCAAAGGTCAAGCTAGTTAAAAATGAATCACGGACTGAATGTTGACAAAAAAACAAAAGGATATGCTTTAGGACTGAATGTAGTCCCTAAAGAACGACTAGTTGTCCCTAAAGGTATAGTAGTAGTCCCTATAACATTTTTTAGGGACTGAATGTTGTCCCCAAAAGTCAAGTAAGTTAAAATGATTCATTGACTGAATGTTGACAAAAAGTTTAGTAGTTGTCCCTATAACATTTTTTAGGGACTGAATATAGTCCCTATAAGTTTGATTCTAAAATTTTCACCAAATTAATTAAGACCCGCCATTTATTTCACCAAAATTGAAATTTTTTCAACAACACTCCTGAATCTTCACCTACCACTCAACCAACACTACTGAATCTTCACCCAAATTAAAAATATTCACCGCAAATCCTCACCTGAAATCTTCACCACAAAATAATCAAACGATTTGGAGAACGGGGTCTGTCGATTTGGAGAACGGGGTCTGTCGATTTGGAGAACGGGGTCTGACGTTTGGATAACGATTTGGAGTATCATATGTAAGTTTCCTGAATTTGTTTAATTTTAGAGTAAATCTTTAAGTTGTATGCTTGATTTTAGAGTAAAACTTGATTGGTTTAATTATTGGACTCAATTTGTTACTGAAAGTGTATGCTTAATTTTAGAGTAAATCTTGATTGGTTTAATTATTGGTTAAAAAATTGTATGCTTAATTTTAGAGTATAAAACTGATGAACTGAATTTGTTACTGAAAGTGTATGCTGAATTTGTTACTTAATTGGACTGAATTTGTATGCTGAATTTGTATGCTTTAGGTACTTAAAGTGATAGAAACTGATGCTTAATTGTTAAAAAAGTGTATGCTGAATTTGTATGCTTTAGGGACTTAAAGTGATATAGAATAAACGTTGGTTAATTGGTAGTTTTCTAATTAGCTTATAAAGAGTATATATTAATATTAACTATCGTGCCTACATTCGCACGTTTAATAATCGCACGTTTTTTGCTTTGATTGTAGACCCCCACACAAAAAAACAAGACACAGACACACACACCGCCACACAAAAAATCCCGACACAGACACACAAATAACCCCCACTACAATCAGTAGCACACACCCACCCAATAAATTATGTTCATTGATAAGGATTGGACTAGACCCGGTTTAAACCGCAATTCCCAAGAGTTTAATCATGGTCTTAACATTTTCTACGAGAGGTGTAAAGCACACACAAACGACAGAGGGTTATGTTGTTACCCATGTCGGTCATGTTATAACAGGGAAAAGCTTACACCTCTTAATATCAAGCATCACATACATAATAACGGGTTTAGCAGGGGTTATTCTATTTGGGTACATCACGGTGAAGCGGTTATTATTCCTCCGCCAATAGTAAATGACACAAATGACATGATCAATGTCCTCAACGATGTTCGTAGGCAGAACCATTACATAATACCAGAACCCGACACATACACACACACTGAACACGACACAGACACACACACTGAACACGACACAAATACTCCTTCGACAAGTAATTGCGCCAACCGAAGTTGCGGGTCCAAGAAAAGTTGAAGGGCTGTTTGAAATGGCGAATGAAGAGATGTTCCCAGGTTGTACTTGGATGTCTTCACTGGACTTTTTGGCAAAGTTTTCGCATATTAAGGCGTTGCATAAGTAGACTGATAGTTCATTCAACGACACAATGGAGTTTCTCCTACAATGTTTCCCGACAGGATCCAAAATCCCTAAGACATACTATGAAGCTAAGATGTCAATGAAGAAAGTTGGGTTGGGATATGAGTCCATCGATGCTTGCATTAACGATTGTTGTTTGTATTGGGAGGAAAACTTTAGCAAGGAAGTCTGTCCAACTTGCAAAGCGAGTAGATGGAAAGACGCAGACACCACGGGAAAGAAAGTTCCTAACAAGGTGTTACGTTACTTCCCTTTGACTCCTAGACTAAAGCGTTTGTATGGATCCATACACACTGCAAAGCATATGACATGGCATTCTACTGGAAAATGTACCGAAGATGGTAAGATGGGTCATCCAGTTGATGGTAAGGCATGGAAAGACTTTGATAAGAACAATCCAGATTTTGCAAAAGAACATAGAAACGTGCGACTAGGTTTGGCTGCTGACGGTTTCAATCCTTTTGGAAACTTGAGTCAGTCTTACAGTATGTGGCCGGTAATCTTGACAACATACAATACTCCTCCGTGGATATGTATGAAAGAGTCTTCATTCATGTTGACATGTTTAATTCCTGGCCCAAAATCTCCCGGTAAGGACATGGATGTTTACTTGCAGCCTCTCGTTAAAGAGTTGCAGGATTTATGGAATAAGCCAGGAGTTAAGACGTTAGACGTTGCTACAAACACTGAGTTCTCAATGAGAGCAATGCTCTTATGGACTGTTAGTGATTTTCCAGCCCGTAGCAGTTTATCTGGCTGGAGTGGTCCAGGCTACTTAGCCTGCCCTACATGTAATGATGAGACTCCATCTACTCGTGTTAATGGGAAAACCGCGTATGTTGGTCATAGAAGATTCCTGCCCATGAACATCGAATGGAGGAATGATAAGACCTTCAATGGAAAGATCGAAAAAACACCTAAACCTAAAAACTCACTGAGGCTAGAATAATGGAACAGCTTGCTGTTTACCTTCACGAATTCCGGGTAAACATCCGAGATATGGGGGTGTGAAGAGACCACGTGATCAGAATGTAGAAAGGAATTGGAGTAAAGTATCCATTTTCTATCAGCTTCCTTATTGGTCAAGTCTTACTCTAAAACACAACTTGGATGTCATGCATATAGAAAAAAATGTACTCGAGAGTGAGTTGTGTACATTGTTAATGAATGACAAGTCCAAAGACACGAACAAGGCAGGCTAGACTTAGAACAGTTGAATATCCGAAAGGAGTTGTGGCTCACGAAGAACAAGAACGGGAAATTATTAAAGCCTCATGCGGCGTACTGTCTTAACCCTGACAAGAGACAAAAGTTTTGTGAATTCATAAAAGGTATTAAATTACCTGATGGATTTGGATCAAACTTTAAGCCAAAAGTAACCGATAAGTTGGACAATATTATCGGCATGAAGTCTCATGACTGCCATATCATGATGCAACGCTTGCTTCCTGCTGCAGCTCAAGCTTTCTTGGACACGAGCATTGCAACACCAATAATTGAGCTCAGTTCGTCTTTAAGCAGATTTGTGCTCGAAGTATAACGGAGGCTGACATGTTGATAGCTGAAGATCAATTGATCAAGATATTGTGCAATTTCGATGCGAATATATCCTCCAGCCTTTTTTGACATAATGATTCATTTGGTCATACATTTACCCGGAGAGGCTATTCTAGGTGGGCCTGTGTACATGAGGTGGATGTATCCCTTGAACGATATATGAAAACGTTAAAAGGTTATGTCCGGAATAAAACTAAACCTGAAGGTTGTATAGCAGAGGCTTATATCGCGGAAGAGGCGTTAACATTTTGTTCACATTATCTTCGGAATATTCCTACAAATTTAATCGTCCGGACAGAAATGATGAGGGTCCACCTCCAACATCGAGTTGGAAGTTTTTCCGAGCAGTTTGTACTCCAAAAAGTAGGGGTGTAAGAAAACAGTTGGATCCAACATTAAACAGAAGCTTGTATGGTATATTCTCGACAACAGTCCTGAAGTCAACCAATACACGACGTACGCTCTTTACATCTTAACACTCTTTTATGTAAATTACATATTTCCTGATTATACTAATATCATGAATATGAACATGTACAGAGAATGCTGTGTTGCCATGCTCGAGAAAGAATTACCAACAAAATTTTCTCCATGGTTTCGCGACAAGGTAAACTGTATATGTAGTTTACAAAAACATTTTTCTCGATCTATCGGTTACCAATAATCCACCTGACTTTAACTTTCTCTTTCATAGATCTCTAATCTTTATACCAAGAATCCACCTGAGTGTAGTCTTGAACTATTCGCTTTGGCAAGTGAACCGGCTGATCATGCAACCTGTTACACCTCTTGTAGCGTTAACGGTGTGAAGTTTGTGGTTCACAGCCGCGATAAACACCTATTAACTCAAAACAGTGGAGTTTCAACACCAGGGAGAATGGAACTATGTATTATGGTATCTTAGAAGAAATTGTGGAACTTAATTATTTGACTCATAAAAAAGTTGTCTTATTCAGATGTAAATGGTTTAAAACCAATAACACTCGCAGCACCTCACTTTGTGTTACTACAAATAACATAACTAGTATTTGTACGGGAGATGATTGGTGGAAGGATAACCAGTACATTCTTGCTACACAAGCAAGACAAGTCTTTTACATTGAAGACCCTTCTAGATCACATCATTGGAAGGTTGTCCAAGATGTCAATAATCGAAAGATTTGGGATAACGACGTCATTGTAGATGCAGATGTTGTTCATGACAGCTACTCATCTGACGTTGAATTGACAGCTAATCTAGAAGATTTGGATTATACTAGGTTGACCGGAGCCGGTCCATCAACTGAAGTTTCTTTTATTCCTCCTCCTCACCGCTATGAAAAGGACTTATTGATGATGATGTTGAATATGATGCTGTTCATCCTATTAGTAGTGATGAAGATGATGGGGATTCAGATTAATATGAAATTTTATTTGTTTTTAGCATTATGTTTAGCTGTTATCGGTTATGTTTGGGTACTTGTATTTTCTTATTTTGAACATTATTTTGTAGGTACTTGTATTTTCTATTTATGAATTTTACTTGTTATCAACTTGTTACACTTATGTCCCGGTTGTGAACTTTCCGAGTCTGTTTATAATTGCCCCTAAACAGTCAGTATATATGTGTTATAATGCAGAGGATGGCACTGATTATGAGAGAAGATGGAGTGGTCGATGAGTTAGAGGAATGGCAGCCTCACACCGTAGTAAAGAGTAATTAATTACCCCTGTTTTTTTGTGTTTAACTTTTATTCGATTGCACAACTGTTATATTTTACTTTAACTTTTATTCGATTGCACAACTGTTTTCATTTACAGATTGTCAGGGGAGAAAAAAATGCACTCCATAAAAATTCGAGAATGGTGGGAAGGAAAAGCTACCAATCGCCTTTGACCTTAATGATCAAAGGACTGCCAAGCCAACAGGTCCAAATCGTCGACATTTCTCGGGCTTGATTGGGAACGAGATTGAAAAATCAGTTCCGTTCTGTTACGACTCGTGGGATTTGGTACCTGATAAATACAAAGGAACTATATGGCCTCAAATCAATGTAGTGTTTTATTCTTAATTCTACTCTATCTGTTAAAATTATAAGCATTAGTCATTACTAACTTAATTTTTTGAATTGTAGACGTACTTTGATATGAAGCCACATATGTCGGGCCCAAATGCTAAACAAATTATGGCAGGCATGGAAGTTCAGTTAAAAGGCCAATACAGAAACCGAAAAAACAAATTTAAGGAAGAAGTGTTTGTGAAGCGTGGTGGGTATGAGCAGCCAGAGAAGATACGGAACTTTCCTCCGTCGGGCAAGTCTTTGGCCCAATGGCACGAGTATGTGATCATTTCACTTCACTGAAGCATGTGGCCAGTTCTGCGAAGAACAAGGTTAACAGAACGAAGTTGCAAGACTGTTCAACTCAAGGGAGTAAATCATACGCGGCTAGCAGACACGAGGAGGTAAGTTGTGATTTGTTTATTTCCTAACCTATTGTTTAATATATATCAATATTATTATAACTTGTTTAACTTGTGTTCAGTGGGAGAGCACGGGTATTTTTCCTGATCTTATCGAGCACTACAAGAAAAGTCATCAAAAGGAGGGAAAGTGGGTCAAGCAGTGTTTTGAAACCAAATACGTAAGTAATTCATTCTAATTTTTTACAGCAACTATAAATTAAGACAATTATCCCCCTGTTTTCAATTACCCCTGTTTTCAATTACCCCTGTTTTCAATTATGCATTCTAATTTTCAATTACCCCTGTTTTCAATTACCCCTGTTTTTATGTGTATGACAATTATGCCCCTGTTTGCAACTACCCCTGCATTTGAGTATTACAATTATGCATTTGACAACTTGTGTTCAGTGGGAGAGCACGGGTTTACCCCTGTTTTCAATTACCCCTGTTCAATTATCAGCCTTTGTCCCAATTATTTGCCTTTTGTCCCATCAGAATCTTATCTTACAGCCTTTGTTTCTTTTATCAGCCTTATCCCAATTACACATTTCAATATTCCCTGTTCAATTATCAGCCTTTGTCCAATCTTATCTTATAAATACATGCTTCTATCTTCAATTTTAAATCACAACATTTTGATTTTTATACAATGAAAACTTTCCTCCGGAATGGGGGAAGGAGATTTTTAATAATTTTTGAATGTGATGAACAAGTCAAAGACACAAACCTCCCCGAAACAAATTGGTCTCGGTGATGTATGTGTTTTTGAAATTGTTTATTTACATTCAAAATTTATTCAAAATCTCCATCTTCCATTCCGGGGGAGAGATTTCATTCTATAAACATCGACATGTTGTCACGGGTTATGCTAGTATGAAAATTATGCTCAAATCAGCAGGGGTAAAATGGGTAGATTTTTATAGATTGAAAACTTTCCTCGGGAATAGGTGATGGAGATTTTTAATAATTTTTGAATGTGATGAACAAGTCAAAGACACAAACCTCCCCGAAACAAATTGTTCTCGGTGATGTATGTGTTTTTGAAATTGTTTATTTACATTCAAAATTTATTCAAAATCTCCATCTCCTATTCTTTGGGAAAGATTTCATTCTATAAAAATCGACAAGATGTCACGGGTTATGCTGAAATGAAAATTGGATCGAGTTATGCTGAAATGAATATTATGCTGAAATTAGCACGGGTTAAATGGTTAGCTTTATTTACAGGTTCAATAGTTATTGTTTGAAAATTGTGACTTTAATTCCTTATGTTGTGACTACAGCTGAAGATGGTAAAGCTGAAGGCGAGTCAAGAGGGTTTAGAGGAGAAGTTGACCGATGATGCCATTATGGACAAAGTCTTGGGATCAAGCCGAGGTTTTAAACCTGGACAGGTAGGAGACTGCCGAAGACAACTTCTTCTTCTTCTGTATGCAACTACTCGCCCTCTCCCGAACCATTGGTATCCAAATCTGCATTAAGGAAGTTTGTGGAGGCGCATAACCAGCAAATGAAACATTTGCATGAACAATTGGCCGATAAAAACATTGATTTCACATTGCCTGATCCTATCGACCCCGACACCATTTTGGAAGAGGATGAAGAAGTTGAGGATGCAGCTGCGGTTGAAGCTGAGGATGCAGCTGCGGTTGAAGCTGAGGATGTAGAAGCTGAGGATGGAGCAGAGGATGAACAGTCTTCTGAAGTTTAAAGTTGTCGCTGCCGGGTTCGAATTTTATAAAACTTTATGTTGTGTTAATTCATACTTTAATCTCGTTTGTGGACAAATTTTAATTCGTTGTTTTATATATTGGTATTTGTAGTACGTTTGATTGTTTTGTTTGCACGGGTTTATTATTCGTAAAAATGGGTAATTAAATACCTGGGAAAGTGCCGAAAAACAAGCCGATACGTTTTAGCTCACTGCTACTTTTAGGGACTAAATGTTGTCCCGAAAACATTCTAAAGAAATATATTGTCAGTACTACTAGGGACTATGTGTAGTCGCTAAAAGTAAATAGATATCGGGACAACATGTTGTCCCTAAAACCTAATTTTTAAAAAAAATTTGACATGGTCTATTGGGACTACATTTTGTCCCTAAAAGTGCATCCCGATAGATTTTAACAAAACTTGTTGCGACAGAATGTACTCCCGAAAACTATGTCTCCAAAGGTTTAGTCCAAATGTTTTGCGACAACATGTCGTCCCAAAAACATTGTCCCTATAAATTTGGCCAAATCTTTTAGGGATTACATGCAGTCCCGAAAACCCTGTCCTTATAAATTTCGAAAAATCCTTTTACGGCAACATGTAGTCCCGAAAACATGGTCCCTATAAATTTGGCCAAAACTGTTAGGATTACATGTAGTCCCGAAAACCCTGTCCTTATAAGTTTCAAAATAATCTTTTGGGACTACGTTGTAGTCCCGAAAGCTATTTCGCTCGACCTTTCGAACAGTTTCAAGGGACATAGAGTAGTCCCGAAAGATATCGTCCCACATTAAAAAACGACGACGTGGCCGGTCAACGCGCCGTCCCTAAAAGTCAAAAACTCGTCCCCGTAATCTATTGCGACGGAGCAGTCGCGACTACGCTTCTGGCGACTACATGTCGTCCCTAAAGGCCAATTTTGGGTTTTCGGGACTACATTCGAGGTTTTTGGGACCGACATCCGTAGTCCCTAAAGGCCAATTTTGGCGTAGTGCATTTTGCCTTATAAAAATAAGTGTTAGACAAATATGGCAAATAGGCGGGGTAGGTTACGGGTCAAAACGGGTAATTTTCATAATGGTGGAAGCATATTGGGTCGGGGAGGCAACCAGCGAGGAAAGAAACATAGATGGACTTCACAAGAGTCTTTGGAAGTAAATCCTGATTAAACCCGAATACGGTTAAAGAGTTAGTTTAGGTTAAACTATAAAAACCAGGTTAAACAAATTAAAGAATCCCTTAGACAAATAAATCGATATCTATAAACAAACGTTTAAGAGTTTATGAAAAAACCTGCTGGTAAAAAATGTCATCGATTATTTTCGCAGCTTGAATGAGGAAAACTATTAAACCTTGATTTATACAGCTCCTTCATTTTTTTCAATTTTTAATAACAGAAGAAACTAGAATAACTGAAATAAACTAACCTCAATTGCAAGCACACGCCCAATGGATGCTTCAGATTCATTCCATTTCATTTGGGAACAAAGTCCGTTTCTCCCTCCTGCTCTTCAATCGAGAAGCCCAAGCAGTACTTCGATGAGTCCAACCCTACAACAAACACCATTATTTCACTTGAAAATAGTTACTCTAATACTTCTTTTTTAAGGTTTTTCATTTTATCGTACTTAGAGCTGAAGGCTCGTTATGTGCCCACCTTAGACCCTGTGCAACAAGTGCATCCCTTGCTCTATTTCCAGCAACCACCACACGTTTTAGGGTTTCAAGTGCTAGTATGCTTCCCCCTTGCCATCCAATTGCTTTCATTAATAGTGGAACAACCTGGTACCAAAAATTGTATGACTAAGGTCAAATGCGTAAAAAGAAAAAGAAATAAATAAACAAAATAAAACTTGCAGCTATAGGTGGCTTTTTTTATACCCACATACATATAAACAAGCCAAATATCTTTCTAACATGTTAAACGCGTACAAATAGCTTAAAAGTAAGGTCAAACGGGTTGAAAATCGCCTAAATTGTATTTATGTATTTGTTCAATCCACAAAACCTCGTACATCATTTTAATCGAAAAATAAGGTTATTACTGAAATGATAGATTTTTTGTAAATATATGACCTTAAAATATTTCCACTTTTGACTCGTTACCCAAAATGAAAAAGATGCATAGAAACTAAAGTCAAGCATTATAATTTCCAATTCCAAGAGCTTGACGAGGAACTTGGAACAAATTTTATAAGTACAAGGGTAAAAGAAAAAAATGTAAGCTTGTACTTGAGTTGTTCCGACACTAGTGGCCGCCATTGCTTCTGCACAAGTTGTGCTAGCCGCAAGTTGATGTAAAACTCGTAAGCAGCTAAGACGCACCTTCTCTTGAGGCGTTTGTAAACCCTGCGATGATGGATTCTCGTCACCTTCAAAAGGTGCATCTGGAATTTTCCGTACGTAGATTCCCCTAACCTGTTATAATGCGCATTAAATCACCATTAGTACAAACACATGCATGAATAAATGGGACATAACTAGATACTTAAAACAACACATATCATCCTAAACACATTTGACACGTTATCTAGCCCGCGGTGGAAATAAATACTTGAGGCTCATCTCTCATTTCTTGTTGGCTAGACGCATGTTCGGGTACATCCCAATCAAAAACCCGACCTTTCATCTGTTCCTGGTAAACAAGTTTCTGTTGTTTGTTCAAGGGCACTTACAACAGCTTCACCAGGACCATCTCTAATAATAGATACTAATCCATCGGGCAGAATGGTCCAAATCATTGGATTAGCTAAATAGTGAACGTGTCAAATAGGCCAAACATGTTGAAAGTTGACCAAAGTGTAATTTTCATGCATAGAAGCTCTGGTTTAAATGTAAAACTTTAGATTACGACTGTGTTAACCCAAAACAGAACCTGGTTACCCTTTTATGCATTCGGCCCTAAAAATGAGAAAGGAGTTTCCTTTAAAGATGGATTGTTGTGCCAAACCTATTTTGTGACACATTAAAGAATCCCTTAGACAAATAAATCGATATCTATAAACAAACGTTTAAGAGTTTATGAATAAACCTGCTGGTAAAAATTGTCATCGATTATTTTCGCAGCTTGAATGAGGAAAACTAGAGCTTCCTTGTCCTCCTCGGTAACACCTGTCAATTGTCGTATAAGAATTTGATTAAAAAAAGGTAAATAACTGAAAATAATTAGAGATAAAGGAAAAGAAAACAACATATGTTGTGAGTGAAACAGGAGCATAACGGTTTAGCTTCTTTTGCAGATACAAACTCTGTGCTTCCGTGTTGATTTGATACCTATCAATAGTTTCAAGTAAATAATATGTTTCATATGAAATAAGTTTAATTGGTTCACAATTCACATCTTTTGTTAATTATGTCAAAAAATGGGCCATATGGTCCATTAACGTCGTAAGGTGCATTAAAAAAGATCTCCTTCAGCAAGTAAATTCCTGTACTCGCTAATTGAGATATATTTAACTGTAGAAACTTCATATTCCTTCGAGGAAAAAAAATCGTATTAATTTTTAGATTTTACTAGCAAGATCATATGTTAGTTATATGATGAAATCGTTACCTGAAGAGTAAAAGCTTCCAAAGGAATTGGGTCAAGTGTTGCACGAGATAAGCATCATCAAATTCATTATCGATAAACTTTCCATCATTTATAACACTTCACCAACGAAAAACACAAAAAACGTTACATATAAATATGATAATGTTACTTGCTAATTTTCATGTTCAATACTTCAATGAAGAAAGCTAATTTTCAGTCCAGCATTTCATCGAACGCCTTATGTTCAACTTCGGTTAAACAATCAAAATACACAAATTTAAAATTGTAAACGATTGTAAGGTATACAATGAACCAAAATATGAATGCATATAACGGAAGGTATAAAATCGAGCGTGAAACCCTAGGTTTCACAATCAGTTAAGTTAGAACCGCCTAAACTTCAAAAACTGAAAATTAATCACTTTGACATAAACATCAAATTCATGAATCGATCAATTGAGTAGGTTTTACAGATCATGAAACAATTGATATCAGCATTGTATCCACAAATTAATCAAACAATTCTCCTAATTAAGCTTTTTCCGATTAGAATTGCGTTATATATTACCAGAAGCAGTACCACCAGAAACACCTAATATTCATAATTAATTACTCAAATAATCAAATTAAATTAAATTAAATTAAATATACCGATTACGAAAGGCTGTTTGATTGAATCGGAGATTAACGATGATGAATTGGATCTTGAATCGAGATGTAAGCCGGAAAAATGAGGACCGGAAGCGGCTTCCATCACGTAATCAAACGCCGTCGTTTGCTCCGGCATCAGTATACTCGTTGAAAATAAACACGAGCGAGATTCCAGAGAGAGAGAGAGAGAAATGGATTTGAGATTTGGGAGAAAATGAGAATCACCTAAAATTATGTGAAGAGGATATTTGAAGGGGCGGGAGAATTCTGTTTAATAATGTTTGTATTTTTTGTGTATAAAAAACTTTATCGATATAAATCAATGTACACGTTTTTTATAATACTTATGCAAAACACAAAATCATTGAACATATTATATAAACAAATTTTATGCACAGAGAATTTTAAAACAAAAAGGACATACTAATAATTAAATATTTTAAATATATCATAGTTTTAAAACAAAAAAGACATACTAATAATTAAATATTTTTATGATACTATTAACATACTCTCGACTCAATGAACTCAATACATCTACTTTTTCAACTTAAAAATCATCTGTTAATAACCATAATATTTGGTCTCTAACTATCCAATTCAATGACGATTATTTTTTTGGTCTCTAAAATCTCACGTAGTGACCATGTTTTTGGTCACTAAACTTTTTCAACTCACTTATTTTACCAAACTCAATGAATATACGTTGTGACTACCATATTTTGGTCTCTAACCATCCATTTAGTGACCACTTTTGGTATTAGTCACTGTTTTTGGAATATTGATCAAAATTAGTGACGACATATTTTATGGTAACTAAATCATCCATTTAGTGACGAAATATGGGTCGTCACTAAAAAAAAGTCGTCACTAAAGGTCTTTTTTCTTGTAGTGCCTTTTGTTAATCACATTCAAACCAGTTATATCAATAATCAATAATCAATGGCAAAAAGGTCGTCAATGGTATTAATACTAATACTATTGATTATGAGTATTAGCATGACTACTGAAGAAATTGAAATGTCTCGAATCGCATTTGGTTCTTGCGCTAATCAATCCTCTCCACAGGTATTATTATTATTATTATTATTATTATTATTATTATTATATATATATATATATATATATAAATATATATATATATATATATATATATATATATATATATATATATATATATATATATATATATATATATATATATGTATGATTCATTTTACTCATAAATGAATGAATGATGCAGCCTATATGGGATGCTAAACTAAAATTGAAACCACATGTTTTCATTTGGCTTGGTGATAATATTTATGGAGATATTAGGAGACCTTTTAAATTGTTTGGTAACGAAAGAACTATCGGTCCATGGAAGAATGTTCCAAGGTTTATTCCTTCATCACAACATGATATGCAATCCAAATACAACATTGCTAAGACCAATCATCCTTCTTATTCTCGTCTCCGTCAAACTACCAACGTTATTGGCACTTGGGATGATCATGATTATGGATTAAATGATGCTGGCAAAGAATTTACAAACAAAGATGTCAACCAAAAGCTTATGTTGGATTTCTTAGATGAACCCCATGATAGTCCACGACGAAACCAGGCTGGCGTCTATGCATCTTACACATTTGGTACTCACCCTAGGCAGATCAAGGTCATTCTTCTCGATACTAGATACCATAGAGACCCCCTACGCAGTGATGGAACCATTTTAGGAACTCAACAATGGGCGTGGTTAAAAAAGGAGTTGAATGGTCCACCATCACCAATAACCATTATTGCTTCATCTATTCAGGTATAATACTTATACTGGGCGTATTTTCCTATTCTAAATGCAATAGTTTCTCTTGTTGTTCATCACATTTAAGACTGGAGGATTCATATTCTTGGAGATGTTTGAATTTCATTTTGCCTAATAATATGTAATGACTTTATGTGGCAAACTAATTCATGGAGTGTGACTTTTATCATGGAGGGAGGGAAGGCGTTTCATATTCAAGTTATTCTCCTGATTATTTCTCTCCAAGCCCATGGTTTTCTGCTTTAGACTTTACGCGGTCTCTTATGTATATTGTTCCTCAATCAGGTTCTGTCACACCCCGCATAGAAATGGCGGAACCGAGGTGCGCAGTGTATACGGTATCAGAGATTCAAGGTTACATCAAACATAAATAAACCAAACATCATCAACATAGATAAAGAGTTGAAGAATAGTACTTATTACAGTCATCCGAATATATCATAATACGACTACAGAGTTTGGGAAAACTAAGGAATTACAATACAAAATAAATTCCAGCAAAAAATCCCAAGTAGCCAAGCAAGCATAGCATCAAAATAGGTAACCTCAAATCCCTGAAAAGCGTTAAAATACGACGTCAACATAAAGTTGGTGAATTATTCGCAATAGTAAATAAAACATACTTGTATAAAAGTTTCAATAAGTTTTGACCCAAAAGATAAGATTTGAAGATAAGTCCTTTTGAAAAGATATTTCAAAATATATTTGAAGTATATAAAACCTTTCGATAAAAATATTCATATTTGTACCATACGGTACCATAATCATATTTGTACCATACGGTACCATAATCATATTTGTACCATACGGTACCATAATCATTTCATAAAATAGCAGCTTTAGGAACATACAATACACCTGACCCTTAACAATAGATACTGGCAACTAACCCCACCTAGTGTCTCAAACTAGGTTATCCTCGATAATAATACTCGGTCGTAAGATTGTTAACATGGACAGGGCACACCATATCCAAAATAGTGTTAACAATGAGGGTTTGTCAGACCCTTATAGCGCTATATATACTTCCGACGGCACAAGCTAACAGGTGTGTATACGGGGCCTTGTACTACCACATAGGCGGTACAAGTTGGGTGAGATCATCTAAAGCATTCATATCCTTGCATATACATGCCATAATACATACATAACAAAAATACCTTTGTTTAACGCTAATCATGCCCAAAAATATAAAAAGGGTAAAAAGGGCAACGAATAACTCACTGATAGCAAAGCAATCCAAATCTTTATATGTGTCGGGAAATACTACAATACCGTCAAGCTTCAACGTCTAAGTGCCCTATACATCACGTAAATAAAATATGTCTAAGTATCTCTAAGTCTAGTAGGGTTATGCCTTAATGATTAACGTTTTATACGGGTTTTAAAATAACCAAAGGAATATCGATATAACGGAATTATAAATGTTTCGGAAAAACAGCAAGCTAGTTACGCGACTAAGACCAACGGTCTTAGTTACGTGATCAGTTACGTGACTAAGACCAGTGGTCTTAGTTACGTGAGCAATTAGGACAATTACGTGATCAACCAGCCTAATTACGTGACATAGGGGTCAATTACGTGAACGTAACAAACTTGTTACGTGCGAAATAAGCATGTTACGTGCGTAATAGTCGAGTTACGTGACTAAGACCAATGGTCTTAGTTACGTGATCAGTTACGTGACTAAGACCAATGGTCTTAGTTACGTGAACGTAACACTTTGTTACGTGACCATGGAGGGAGTTACGTGCATGTAACTCAGTTACGTGCATGTAACTGAGTTTTTACGAAAAATACATTCGGAAATCGATTTCTGAGTGTTCTAAGTGTCCAATTGATCTATAATCAGAACCCTATGTCCAGAATACTATTAGGAACAAATATCTTCAATAAAATCTCGGTTTTGACGGTTAAAAATGGGATTTACGTGTTTGGATAAAATAGGATAAAGTTTAAAACCAAAGTGAATGAATACTTACTTGATCGTAATGAAACTCGGAGGATAGATAGAGGTGATGATGGTGATCAATAATCCGGTCTCGGATCTAAATTTGGACGGTTGGATCGCCGGAAAAGTTAGAGAGAAGGAAGAGTGTTTATGGTGATTTTAGAGAGAGAGAGTAGGTGGTTTGCTTGGAGAAGAAGTGAGAGGGGAATAAGGACAAAAATCTGATTATAATAAGACAAATGGTTGTTGAGGGACGAATTTTGTAATAAAAATCTGAGTAGGACCAACATTGTAATAAAATTTCTCGGGTAGGACTCGTTTTGAAATAAAATTTCCGAAAAGACTAAAAATGAAATACTTTTTAAACGTTAATCTTAATCATATAATTAAGGCATAATTCCCCTAAACTTATCATAAGAGCATACTAGACTTATACTAAAGGCACTTAAGACTATACGTTCCCGACATAAAGATCCGAATCACATACTATATACCCGATAAACATAAATACACATAAAATACAAATACAATACTCATAAAATACGAATACGATAAATCATAATAGAAATACAAAAGGGTCAAAACACGAATATAAATAAATAAAACGAATACGAGACGATAGAATAATACCGTGAAATTCGCGAATGTCACAGGTTCTATCAAATCTTTCAGCGTGTACGGGTCCTTTATTCTACATGGAAAGTTGGGGACGGTTCCCAAGTGAATGGAAACGGCTTTTCAACTTGATATCAAATAGCAAGGTAATAAATATACCTTCCATTGGAGCCCTAGATTTATTTACTTATGTTTCTGCATAATTTTTTCATGTCTAGAGAGACGGGGTTTTCTTCATAAGTGGAGATGTTCATTTTGGAGAAATAACACGATTCGATTGTGCCACCGGGTATCCCCTGTATGACATCACCTCAAGTGGTATCACCCAAGCTGTTGAGAATGTAATTCCTTCATTTTTACATCCCATGCTTAGATTCTTGGCATGGGTGACACCTACTACTATGAGAGTTATGAACGACCACTGTAAACGCAAATCATGCACATATGGTACATAGGCTTTCCCCTTTGCCTTTTATTTTGTCATGTATGATCGATAATTAACTGTGACCATGTTTTGTATGATATTTTAGGACAACCTAATTTTGGAGTGATAGAAGTAAACTGGGATGCAAATCCGGTGACCTTGAGATTTGAAGTGAGAGGTATGAGTGGAGAGGCAGTTAATAGCGTGACTACTTCATTGTTAGAACTTAAAGCCAATAACAGAGGTTTGAAACCCCAAAGCCATATCAAAGGCAGACATTGTACTCTTGAAGCTGACTTACCTTGGCTAGTCAGACATCGGTTGGCTATCCTCTTCTCTTTTTTTGTAGCCGGTATGTTTTGCCACAGAATACTTAATACCACAAAGATGACTTTTTTACGATACCTAAAAGTGGTAATGCCTGTTTGTTTCTAGTGTTGATTGTTATGCAGATAGGAGTTTTGTTTGTGGCGATATCACTGTTGGTCAAATGCCTCCGGAAGTGTAAGCTTGACTGACCTTCATTTTTTTATTTATAGAAATCGCTCAGTGGTTAAGAAGAAGTGTCTTGCTTGCTAAACCAATGCTAGATAAATGTAATTTCTCACAAGTTGTTGCTGCTAGCTGAAATTGATATTATTTCTTTTGAAATGTATTTTTATATTTTGAGCAAGTTTCCCTTGTATTAAAAGGATCCAACTTAGTTGTTATGTTTTACAACTTATGCTCTAGGTCGGCATAGCCAAATAGATGATGGTGATACTAACTTTCACCGGAACAGAGAAAACCATAAAATTACTAATCATAATTTATCAAGAAAAGTAAAAACTTGATGAATCATGTATCGAAATATACAACCAACAAATGTACTTGTCAACATTTCTTTCAATTTCTCTCTGTTGAATATTTGGTAGACAAGCATGCATAGGCCAACTCAAAAAGTCAACGCCATATCCTTTGTAAAGTAGTATAAGATATTTGGGATCACAAAACATGTTATCATAAATATCCTATATTTAAAAGCTTGTTTAAAATAAGTAACAAGTAATTGTTTAATAAAAAACACAAATCTTTATGTGTTGTGAAACAAATAAAGAACAAGAAACATAGACAAATAAGAATAGAGAATTGACAAATAAGAATAGAGAATTGTGTTTTATTTATCTCATATAAATGTATATTTATAGTTACAATATGGAGTATTCTACAAAAAAAACAAATCTTTTAATAATATAAAAATTAAAGATATAGAGATCCATACCATAATTATTCATAACAATCCTCCTTAGATGTCATTTAAAAGATTATGCCTTGTTAAAACCTTACTAGATAAAACCCAGTGGGACAAAAATCTAGTGAGGAAAAAGATTACATAACTGTTCAATACGCTTGAGGATGTTGCCTCATTAAAAACCTTGTCAGGAAAACCCAATGGGGCAAAACCACGGTCAAGGGGAAAAGAGTGCAACGCGTATTTCTCCCCATGATGATCACAGCACTTAAGCTCTTTGAGTTGACACAATCAAATGTCATCTCTTCATAATACATATATGGTTTGTGTGCGACTAATATGATGATCAACTAAATTTCCCCATAATGATGAGATATCAACCATATCTCGGAAATAACATCTCGAAAGTAATAACATCTCATATAAGCACTCAATGCTTCAAAATCAATCAAATATGGTACTTAAGGACCACTAATATAATAATCATTTTTGGTTGTCAAAAGGGGTCATATCAATATAAAGTTACCTCTTAACCATTTAAGTGCTCAATGCATTGTTAGTGTGCAAGGATTCCATCCTTCACATGATAAATATATAAGTCAAGATATAAGTTATGTCTTTTAAAGGTATTTTCTTTCACATTTGTTATATAACTATTCAATCGCCTTTAGAATCTCATCAAGAATTCCAGATGTAGTCATACATCATAATTATAACATATATATATATATATATATATATATATATATATATATATATATATATATATATATATATATATATATTCAGGTCTCTTTGTAAACTGTGTGCACAAACATAATTATTAATAGCTATATCAATATAAATTATCATGGCGATTGTATCACATATATCATCATTACTTCAGTGGATATAAGGACTTTTTCATTTAATCAAATAGTGTTCTCGAGAACTTTTCTTATATGCTTCATGCATTTATATCGTGAGACTTGATTCATGCATTTCATATCCTTCAGGGAATCTCAATACCAAATGAGCTCTTACAATATTCATTACACACGAATCAAGTATCTTTTATATTGCCAAACTTATCCACCACTTAATAATAATCAAACGCGAGTCTTTGAAAATAATCATTATATATACATCTTACCTTATATCAAATAATATCAGCTCAACCAAAGACTGCTTTATAATACACCTTCATGTGTATGGACTTAAGTCCAATATAGCTCTTACTCCGAGTGACTTCAATTTTCATTTTATACTTGCGTCTTTTCCATATTGGCCAATCAATTCTATCTCTGCACTTCTAGGCAGGTATACTTTCACGATCCTCTTTAATATTTAAAATATCTAGCGCTATATTATATAAAAATTATTCACGACGTCGATTTCATTTTTATTTTCGATCCTATATTTTTCTAGACATGATATAACATATTGAGATCTCTTTATATTATGGTACCTTAGGGTTCTTCTGGAACCATCATGTCTAGTTACTCTTCAGGAGTATCTTTTGGGGTCTTTATTACCTCGATTTAACCATCTTAACTCATTGCTCCTTTATTTATTCCGAGGATTTTTATTTGGAATCAATTACTCTACCACGCTTCAGGCGTGCCGTAGATTTATTACCAATCACATGATGTCCTTCAATGACACATTTTAGTCGGAGCATTAGCAGCTAATATACGTGACATGGTCACTCTTTTTTTTTCCGTAAATGTATCTGGCATTTATTGCAAATGAATTATCCCATGAACTTCTGGTTCATATTGTTTAATATGAGGATCGATAATTCATTGGAATCTTTCTCTGCTTTAGCTGCACATTCTCTCCCCCTAATGTTGGGATAATTAATTTATTACAATCATTTAATCATGCCATAAACCAATCTCCCCTTGATGGCATATTACATTGTAATTATATGTGGATTCATACCAAACATATATTCCCAACATTTTATACGTCCTATATTTATGCGTTGTGGTGAAACTATTTAAACATATAAGCATAATCAAAAAAATTTATGGGAATTACTTATGACCAAAAATCAATTATAATTGGGGGTAATCATTACAAATATTGGCTTGATGCGAACTAGTGTTTTTTCCTGCAAATACATGGCCCCAAACAAAATCTTTGTGTTTTACTCTCATAATTATTGGCTTTGCAATCAACTGAAGACGCTTGATAAGCGTTTCAACAAAAGCAATTTGCGTAAGACATACCAATGTCAACACTTATTCTAATAATCATTTATAAAAAAAATTTGAAGTATGTTCACCACTATTGCCAAAAAAATAAATATGATAATCTGGAATAATGTGATCGCTATCCCATTAGCTGAGTCACTAATCATGCAAACTTCAGGTTGCCACTTGATAAACATTTAGACGATGGATCGATTTTAAAACCCTAAATGCTCCATGTTATAGGTGTATAGGCCTATTCATAGCCCGTTAATAATTTCCAAAATTATAGAATTCAATCACTAGTTTAGTTGGCAATTAGTTAACATCTTTTGAGAGCAAACAACACATAAAAATCATGAAGAATCTTCTAATTCTTTGATATATTTCGCATCATTGACTTGGGATGGTCTAACCGGTCATGCCAATCAATTAAATAATCAAGGTCTATTGTGACAACCGTCACTCTTCCGTCCTTAGTTAGCTAATATGCCTGTAGATCATTACCGCAGTTTACTGAAAAATTTAAATTTTGATAATTACTACTGATACGAGTTACGTTTTCTTATATAAGATGACTTCCATGATATGTGTGTATACTTGGTGTAATGCTTTCGTTAGTTAAATGCACAGTAGATAGTTCCCTAGTCGAGCTCCTAAATATCTAACGAGAAACTTTCTAGATTTCATATTCATACTATGACGTATTCGTATATTTTATATAAACCTTTCGAGAACTTTCGGTTTCACTATTTCAACGACCTTGTACTCATTCTATGTTCCGTATATCGAGTAATTCGTGTATCGCGCTTTCGGGATATCATCTGTGCTCGAAATCAAGTTAAACAACAAAATGTTGTTACTAATTTTATTAAATGACTTTTTAGGTAATTAATTTATGTTTGAAGTCCAACTATTAAGTAATCCAAATTTAATTAAATAGTTAAAAGCCCGTATAATCTTAACCCTACATTACTAAATTCCTAAACTAAAAAAAAAATAAAGAACTACAGCCCTACACGTTGGTTTTTTTTTTTTTCCTTTTCTTGGTGCCGTCATCACAAACAAACCATCATTCCAATTCTTGTGGTAATCTTTATACTCTTTTATATATACTATAATTATTTACTTATTTTGTTGCTAATCAAGGTTTAAACAAACTTGTTTGATATTATGATTTATAAAAGTGGTAAATTTTTGTAAAAATACTATTATAAAAGTCTTGTTATGTGGTAATATTGAAAACTTGCTGATCGAAATTTCAACCTGCCTTGCTCGGGCTGTAGCTTTAAACTGATTTTGAACCGGTGAATGTGGCCTAAACGAATATTGTAGCCCTTACTTTCTAGTTTTCGGGAATATAAGATAGGTCTCCTGAATGTTTTTCAAACTCCCAGAAACTGAATATTTGTAAACGTGTTTGAAACAGAATAATCATTTTTAGCTGCTGTTTTTAGCTGTCTTGTTTGGTAAATATCTCTCTAACAGTATTGAATTGAATTCTGTCATCTAAACGTAAATTGTAGCCCTCCCTTTCTAGTTTTCAAATATATTAGATACGTTGTCTAATTCTTTTCCAAACTCCCAGAAACTGTAAAATAGTGAACATGGGTCAAACTGAAATTTGCTAAACGGTATACTAGGTTTAATAATCTATTTCGTGTAACCATTTAGATAACCTTAAAAGTGATTAAATAGATTTATTATAAATTAGTAACAGGTCTAAAAGGTGCTAAAAATATGCATCGTGTCTACATCTAAATTATACAACTCTAAAACGTAATAAACTCAAGTTATACAAATATAACGTTTTTGGACAGATTGTATACCTGTTTTGTTTCGATCATATCTTGGTCTTAATTAACTCAAATGAACTGATTCCGGATTCCTCGATGTAGCCCTCTGAGTCTACTTTTTGAATATATAAGATTCGTCGTCCAACTCTTTCTAAAACTCGATATATGACAGATTTAGTAACGGGGGGTACTTGCTGAGTTTTTAAACGTTCTTATATAAATCTACCTTCTAGTCCTATCATAGCGGGTTTTATGAATCGGTCAATTGAACACAGCTAATCAAATATCATACGGGATTAAATCTTTAAAATAGAAACGTACTCATAAGTGTTTACTTACTATTTAGGAAGCTCATCGTCTAGTCGGGACTAGCTTGTGACCTACTATCTTACACACATTTACACTACTTGAGTAGTGTCTTGTTGCTACATTAGAGGTGAGTTCATTGCCCCTATTTTCTACTGCTTTACGTGTTTTATACTAATCGGGGGAAAGTAAAACTCAACTTACTATTTTAAGAAAATGGATACTATTTTCAAACTTACCATAAATAGATATTTCTATTTATGGAAACTTACTATATTTGGAAACCTTCTATTTCAGGAAATTTACTACTTTCGATAAACTTACTATAAATAGAACTTCCTATTTATAGAAACTTACTACTTTTAGAAACTTGCTATTTTCGGAAACTTTCCATTTATGGAAACTTACTACGAAATGAGATTTCATAAAACGTTTACAAACTTATGCATGTTTTCTAAATACTACGAGATTACTATTGTAGGATTACGGTTACTTCAAACGTGCTCATTAGTAGATATGTTCTACTAATGGAGTATTCTAAACGTGCTCACTAGTAGATGGGTTCTACTAGTGGAGTCTTCTAAACGTGCTCGTTGGTAGAGATGATCTACTAACGGAGTCTTCTAAACGTGCACATTAGTACTAAAGGTGTCTTCATACAGCAGCGTGGCTACTACTACGGATACTTGTGGGTTTGCGATTACATTTCTTACTTACATGCATATGATTACCTGTTTTCTATTACTTACATTTATTACTGCTGAACTGAGATACAAATGCTTATTAATTACCATTTTTAGAAACTTACTTTCAAATGATTACTAAACTATTTTATTACATACTCGATGAACTCGCTTAACCTTTGTGTTGACTTTTTAGTTTTACTTTCAGGTAATGATCAGGCATAGGATCTAGCTGGACTGGACTCCTAGAGACTTAGGGTTACTCTTGCATTGTGGCTTGTTTATGATACATTCATTTTACTTATATTTCGGGCTTGCATGCCTAAGTACTTTATTTTCATTTTCGGATTTTATTTTGGATATTGATTCATTGTAGTGATTGACGTAATTGTGTACCAAAGGTTTTACTTTGGACATGGCGACGTCATGACATACAAATTTTATTTATTTCATATAGATTGCTTTCTTTATTTACTAATGTGTTATGACGATCGCCAATCAGTTGCACTCTGCGTTTCCGCCACTGGCGGGGTGTGACATCTATAAACTTCTGGTTTATTACTAAATAACTACGATCCATAAACTTCTGGTTTATGATCATATATAACCACGGTCCATAAACTTCAGGTTTATGACCAAATAAACACCGTCCATAAACTTCTTGTTTTATGACTATATTTCCTGAAATTGCACATGTGTTTTTATGGCATATAATACAAGGTTATCATTTTATTCCTTTTTTCATAACAAATTTATATTTACTCTTCACGAGCTTTCAATAAATTCCATAATATTCGATATAGTACTCATGTGATATATTCTCAAACGAATACTTCTCAGATTTTTCATGTAATCAAAACGTACATAATAAATATTAAATCATACATATATAACAAACTTTACGGTAATGCAAATTAATAAGATAATGCATCTTAATCTTAATTCACTTTTACCATTTTCATGAAGAATGAATATTAGATTATTGCATGACGTATAATGTAAGATAGACAAACAACTAATGACTCGAACGATATGATAAAGTTCATATTTCCACTTGTCTTTCTTGATTACTCATCTCTTATATTTCCACTTCTAATGGCCAATATCACATTCATATGGAAATATAAACATCGTCTATCACTAAAAATAATTGTCACGTTCACTTCGGGGAATAGCACAAAATCAATTCGACGGGTTAATAACTTTCATTACAAGCACATCATTTTTCTTAGCCACAAGCAAGCAATATTCAAAACTAACATAAGTAGGTCTTTGCCAATGTTTAATTATCTATTACACATAAATCAACTAATAAGTAAGTTATTTATATTCATCAAAACATTTCTTTAAAACAAAAAAACAAGACATAATATATCTAACAGTGTAAATGTCTCAAAATCATATTATGCAAGATCATGACATTGCCAAAAAGTGTCATAAAGGTCCGATATTACGAGACATGATATATAGTTTGAAATTATATGAGTATCAAAATAGTGATTAAATACATAGTATTATCTCATTGATAACAAAACTCATAAGTGAATATAGTACGCATATTGAGAATCATAACAAAACTTTATAAACATATCATATATATATGAAACGGAGACTGTGATCTCCGTATATCAGAATGCGTTACTAATAGCTAGGCAAGAAAGATGACTAAGTTGATAACTCCATAATATGGAAAGGAAACAGTATCTGCTCATAAACCATTAACACAAGTTATAATATCTGTATAACTGAATCAGATTGTAATATTTATTCTACTACTAGTAACAGTTCGCAAATCACTATCACAAGTTCATCGATTATATGATTATAAAAGGGTTTTAATATATCATGCCAATAATGTTATAGCAGGCACTTAATGATCAGATAAATAATATCGTGTAATGAAAAATTCTTAAATCCTTTGCAACTAACAACGGTAATAACTCGGTAACATCCCTAGAAGCATTCATATATTACCAACCATATTACATCTCTGCACATTTAATTCATGGCACAGGATATCAAAATTTCAATCATCATCATTAACATGAGTAAGATAATTAGTTCAAACAAATATGATAAATATGTCTCCTAATAATTTTGTGTTGTCATGACATATTTCTTCCTTAAGTCAAACAACATCCAGTATCACACATTTCAAGTATAACAACATCTAATAGATATCAAAATCGAAACGAAATTTAAAATATCAGTAACATACTTACATACATATGAATATATTCAAGACCAAACATATAGTCACCAATATTAACATACCCAGTAATAAATGTTCTATGCCAATTATAACAATAATTAGTAGGTCCCGTAAATTCATAACAAACTCACTAAAATATATATAACATATATCAAACCCATAACAATCAAATTATTTATATATGTATCCAAATACTTTATTCAAAATAAAAATAATAATAATAATAATAAGTTATATGTTAACAAATACGCTAGAGTTAATATATATAAACTCATTAAATATAGTTTCGAAATCATAGTTTCACTAAAATTTTGTCAAATAGTGTAAACAAATTGAATGTTATGTCAAAACTCTAAATTTAAAAGCTTGTAAAACAACTCATATAATTTCTTAAAGAAAATAAAAAAATTATTCTTTCAAATTTAAAGCACAATTCAATTTGTAAAGTCATTCTATTCTAGAAGTATAATTCCGCATAAGATCTTTGTGAAAGTATAAAAATATTATTCCAAAACAATATGTAGACTTTATGTGAATATGTGATAATAAAGGAAAAGTCAAACAAAACCTTTAGTACATACTAGAATAAACATTTATCTCAAATTGAATATTTATTTATTTTTATTTTTTTTGTTCACGATTGCAAGTTTAAGGTTCATAATAAAACAAACCCCACCAAAATTTTATAATGTCTTCTTCACAAGAATAAACATAGATTCATATTTATTTATTTAAAGAAATCTAATTCTTACATCAACTGTCACAAAATCTTTTAAAAATTCAAATAAAACATCTAAATACAAAGCTTTCAATCTTGCGTTTGCTATTCTTTAGGACATATATGATATATGTGATAAAAATAATTTTAATAACCAATTAAATACGGTTAATAAGACATATATATGGTCATGAAAGGAAAAATTAAACCAAATAAATATTCTCATAAACATATATGTGATCATGAAGTATTAGAGCGTGAAATTTGACTTACGATTTATTTGGAAAACAATACTAAATATAATGTTAAATCCATACCATAGTTAAAATCAATAAGTCAAAACTCCAAACATAGTTAAAAGCAAGACCATAACCAAACAACATATATCAACCATATAAAATAAACATACCTTGAAGTTATATTAGTTGAGAAAATCGAATTGACAGACAACAAAAACTTCAATCCAAAAAACTTAAATCTAAAGCGTGCTGATAACATGTTTTTAAACAAATAAAGAACAAGAAACATAAGACAAAGAAGAATAGAAAATTGTGTTTTATTCATCTCATATAGAGGTATATTTATAATTACAATATGAAGTATTCTACAAGAAACAAATCTTCTAATAATATAAAAATATATTTTAAAGATATGGACATCCACACAATAATTATTCATAACATTATAGTATTTTTTGATGTAAACTTTCTAATAAAACATGTGCTGAAATATTCTTTAAAAATAAAAAATATCATATTCAATTGATATATTTATTACTATATACATATAGAGTTCATGCAATATATATAGTTAAACGTAAAATATGGATGTCTCTAAAAATTTTGGAGGTTCGTTCACCCTCAAAAACTGCCCTCTTTGATGATTTATGAATGTATTTATAAACGGTGAAGTAATATTTAGAAAAAAAAAAAAAAAAAACTTCACAAAAACAAGAAAAGTATAATAAGCCACTGAGCCCATTACAATAAAAAGCCCAAAGTAGAGTTTTGACATTTGAAATTTGGTAGGTTTTATTCATAACTACGTCGCCGGGCTTCCCATCGACCAACAGGCAAGTATTATTTTGTTTTGTTTGATTTTATGGTTTTAAGGTTGAAACAACATTAGCATATCTATCTCCTACATTTGGATAACTCAGACTTATTTATTTTATTGCTTGTAAGATTTTTATTATATGATTCTAGGGGTGTTTGTTCTTATTAAGTGGGCTTATTAACTTATTAGATTATGTAACTTTAATAAGCTGTTTTTAAATGTTTGGTGAAGCCAATGAGCTTAGGCTTATGGGTTTATTAACGAGAGATTTCATAAGCTCAAATGTTGTGGCATATGGGCTTATATAAGATTTTCTCCTTGACTTTTATCATAAGCTAATAAGTTAAACCAAACACCTAATAAAATTTAATAAGCTTATCCATACAATAAGCTTAGACAAACACCCCCTTAGCATTTGAAATTAAGCTCATAACCAATAAACTGAAAAATAAGCCAATTATTATATGTAATGTATAACTTTTCTAGTTTTAATTACTTTTTTTTTATATCAAACTAAGCCGGATTGCAAGTCAATATATTTGATGTTAGGAGGCAATGAAATCGAAGACGTTCGTTGGTTGTCTTCCCTCTCTGAATCTGAGCTCGATTTCCTCATAAACCTGAAAAAGATTATTATACATAGGGCATCTGTTATCGGCCATGAATCTCTAGCTTACAAATTTGACTTAAAAGAAGCTTAGAGATATCAGTTTTGAGTCGATGCAAGTCCTAAAACAAGACTTGCCGGGTTTTGAGAAATCCAATTTATTAAAACATGAAATTAGTCAAGAGTATCGGGAAATGGGCGAGGAAGAGTTGATGACATATATCGGTCCCAATAGAAAGAGGAAAATACATAAATTGCTTGGTGTTGATGATCTGATAACAGGGAAGAAGAAAAAAAGGAAGACCATCATTGGAGTAGTTTGAAGGTTATATGCCATTCCCTTGTGACGACTGGATGTTAAAAACGCTTTTCTTCTTCTTGTCTTCATTTACTTTAAACTTATTTATTGATCAACTTAAAGACAATCGCATATCAATAATTGCTTTCATGAGATTTCGAGAAGCTATAATCCAAGCAAGGTACCAAATGGGTAGTTAGCTATAACATACAACAAGTTAATCTATAATTCATATAAAATTTGGTGAAATGACTTTTTATTTGTTTATTAAAGCATACAAGTTACAAAATTCCTTTTTCTAGTTATATGAAATAGTTCGATTATGTTTTTAAACTAGGTTAGTGGCCGCTTAGCTTAAGCAATAGCACCTTTTATACATAATCATGATTTATGTAGAAGCAAAGGTTTTGGTTGGAGAGGGTAAACAACACAAGACTCATCTAATTTTTATTTAAGATAATAATGTGTTTAGTTAGAGAAAAATTATCTACTTTTCTAAGGAGACTTCTTAATAAAAAAAACTAAAAGAATTAAAAAAAAAAAAAAAAAAAAAAAAAAAAAAAAAAACACGCATTTAGTTTTAAAAATAAAGATTTCAATGAAAATAAAAACTCATTATTTCACTTTTAATACTTTATTAAACTCCTTTTTATTGTTTTCAATTTTTTTTTCAAATTTCTATTACAAAAAATAAAAACAATTTTTTCATCAATATACCTTTTCATAATTACCATCTGTTTTTATTTTTAGATAACAAAAATACTTTTCATTTTAAAAAATTTTAGACGAAAAGATTGGAATTTTTCTTCGAAAACTAAACACAACCAAAGAGTTTAATATCTCTCGTTAACAGACCACCACCAACTTTCTCTATCTTAACTCTTGTTTCAGAATATACTAGTATGGTACCCGCGCAATGCAACGGATGAAAAAACAATCATATTCAACAATTTACAGTAGGGTAATGATTTATGGTTATTTATCATTTGTCTCGTTACATATATGTGGAGTGTATTTGTTTAAAGTTCGGCCCTTCGGAGAATATAAAAAGAATGTTGTGGTAACAATTTATGGCTCGACCATTCAGCGATAATAATTATTATGTCATATGATCGATTTTCTCAATTTTTCTCCACTACCCTAAAGAATCTCAAATTTGTAAGTAAAGAAAAATTTAGATTCCAACTGCTTTAAATTCCGTCATAAACTTCAAACAAACATGTTATGGAAAAGAAATTCAATTCAAATTCACTCAATTTTTTTATAGATTTCGTGAAACAAACATCCTCGCAGAATATTTTCCGTTCGGATCATTCAACCCATTGGGGTAATTCGACTCATTTGAAAATTAAGCTCATATGCGAACATAACAAAAGTCTAATTTTCAGGTCATTTTGTTTATTTAATAGTGATGTCTAATAACACGTTCGGTCAAAAAGAGAATTAAATATATTTCTTGGATAGTATTCCCGTATAAACCCATGTTTTCCATAAACAAAAACTAATTTTCCTTAAACGATGCAACAACAATTAAAAATCCATTCAGACACTACGCTTTCTAATCGTTTATCGTTCTGGTGTTCAACCCGAAAAAAATATTTTCATTCAAGACATTTAAATTCAGTCTGTTTCCATGAATCCAATATGGTAACACATACTTTCGAATGTTGTAATGAAGGATAATCAATATGGTAACAAGGTTTATTAACCTTAGAAATATCAAATGTAATACTACTCAGCTTATTGGTATTAAGACTTATCGGTGACCAACAGAAGAAATATATAAACTTTTGATGATAACCATCTTCCTAGAATTATAGAGCAACACGAACCAAAACACTGTCAACTAACTTTATAAAATTTAGATTATAAATCAAATATTTGAAAATTTACTCCATCAAATAACTTTTAAATTTAAAAAATAATGGTTACATGAATACAAATTTTATATCAATTAATTTGAATTGCCTTTATTTTATATGGATGCATATTTTTTTATGAAATTAGTAATTGAATTAATTAAAGGAAATTAGGATTAGTTTATATGTTATATTCATTAAAGGATATATTACTAATTATACTTTATATAATAATTTAAAATTTTAATAAAAAATGAGAATGTTTTATATATTAATAAAGATAAAGATAAAGATAGTTATTATTATTTATTAGTTATTGTTGTAATTAAGGAAATGTCACTAATTGTAAATTGTTTTAAATGATAAATTTTGTAAAAGGTATAATAGGGGTAGATTAGTAATTTCAATTACTTAAATTTTAAGAGTTTAAGAGTTTGAAGGAAATGCTTTATAATATAGTTAAGATAAAACGTATTAACTTTGCATTATGCCTTTAATTTAGTTTTGATTTTTGTGTAGGGACTGGTTTTGTAGTTAGTTTAAACATAAACTATTATGACTTTCGTATAAATACCGAAACCATTAATGGAATTTACTCTAAAATTAGGCAAATTACATCTACGATCACTTAATTGCTAATGTATTTAACGAAATACCAAATTTATCTTTAGATGTAACTAGTATATTACCCGCGCGTTGTAGCGGATGATAGAAAATTATATTTTACAAAATTACATTAAGGAATATGATTACGGAAACTAAATATATAGAATGATAAAAAAAAAACATGAAAAAGAATTAAAATTATAATCATAAGTGAAAAGTGAAAATACAAAATTCATTCAAAAGAATAACATTACCTTTTGAAGCACATGTAATTTATTCATTATGTAAAACTTTTAGATAAACAACATTTGAGGTGTATACTTTGTCCCACTTATAATCTTTTGCAACTTCACTAATACATTTGTATTTCCATATGTTATCTCTCTTCACATAGAGATGTTCCTCAGAAGATAGGTTACGTACTTATGTGTAATAATCAAGGGAACATTGTTCATGTTGTAAACATTGTTACTCGGAGTACTGTTGTTGGGGCAAACTTTGCTTTGGGCTTTGTTTCTTGGATCAGTGTTGTGGTTTTGTGATATCGCATATTTATATGTTTATTTCTATGCGATATTTGGTCGTTTTTCATATTAAACATGATGGATAGGTTAGGATTTTGAATTTAATCGTGTGGAAAAGTGTTTTTGTCCATTTTACAGGTTTATATGATTAGTTAGTGAAAATGGTGGAAGAAATGAGCTTATAAGACGAAAAATAGTGATTTCTGACGAAGTGAACGTCGTAGTATCACCTCCACCGTTTTGATCATAACTTCTTCATACGATATCCGATTTAGGTGATTCAAATTGGAGAAGAAAGAAGAAAGAGAGAGCTACAAAACCAAAAATTCGAATATGGAAAAAAGTGTCGCGCTGCGTCGTCCTAGAGAAGCCACAGCGACGTCCTACACGCAGTTCAACAATATTGGAGTTCGACTCAAACACGAATTCTATCGATTTTTGCCTATAAATACCAACCACTAACTCTATGATGGGTTTAACAAACCCTCACCACTAACTCTATGATGATGATGTCTCTCTGTCAAGTTAGGTGGATGTTATGAGCGCTTTAATCGTAGTATAACCTTAGTTTAACGCACTAAGCTGGGGTAGTCCCGAGTATGTTATGGTTCAGGTGGTATTGAATATCTAAGGCTCATGTATGTATTGTTGCGTATGCTATTGAAATGTATTTTATGAGAGGTCTTATATGGTTCCCTTATGATTTTCAAAGTATGATACAAATGATTTATTCAATCCTTTTATGGGTCAAAACTTATTGAAACACTTTTTATACTTATATCTTTTTATTTATGCGAATAACCACCAACTTTATGTTGACGTATCATTTTTTTTACGCTTTTCAAGGATTTGAGGTTACAAGTTTGATGCTTATGCTATGTGACTATTTGGATGCTTTATGGATATTGTTTTGCTTAATTGTATTAGTTCCCCTTGTATTCCAAAACTATTTAGTCGTATTTTGATTTCATTCGAGCATTGAAATTCGACTTATTTCACTCTTATTTATTCTAATGGATAAATGTATTATTATCTTATGATTGTTTGTAACCTTTGATACCGTATTACTGTACACCTCCGGTTTCCGCCTGAGCGGGGTGTGACAATTTTCTAAAGGTGGTAGATTTTCAAATAGAGCTGATTAATCAGAAAATAAGGTGAGCTTGGAGAATCTTTTAATGTAAATGATGTACATAAGGAAGAAAAATACAGAAGTGTGTTTTGAAGTTAGGAAGATTTTGAAAATATCATCCAAGGGGGAGATTTGGGTCTTAAGGGTGAATGGATGAAGTTGAAAATCTTCTTGGTGCAAGTTTTGGTGTAAGTGTTTAATTGGAAAAACAAGTGTTAACTTCCGAATTAAATCTTACTCGGTAAACGAAAGTCAACATTGAAGAATTTAACTCTGATGATTCCGAGTTAAAGTAAATAGCTTCATAGTTAAATCAAGATGTAGACTTAGTGTTAGTTCAACATCCAAAGTGTTTTTTAAATAAACATAACGATGATTATTTTGTAATTTATATTTAGTTCGTAGCCTATAAATAGTGAAAGAGTCACATTTAGTGTGTTCTTAAATAGATATTTGTGTAACAAACTCTCCTGCCATTTATAGATTTTGAATGAAAATAAATTTTAATGAAACCTTGTGTTGGTTCATAGTTTTTGATCATCAATTCAATACTAGATCATGATAAATTCATCATCATCTAGTGTTACTTAATCATTTAGTATTGATTTATACGGTTAAATTCCTTATCAATAATGTTTGTCCTTTTCTAGGTTTGACCATCTTGTTACTAACGTTCGGTAGGTAGTAGGTCCAAATGAGGATCTTTCGAAATGGACCTACTCCAACATCGAGTGAGTGAGTTTAGAGGCATGTGGGAAACATTTTAAATATTGTGCTTGTATGTATATAAGTTATCTATAGAGTTGATAATTATGTAGATTAGGTTGAGACCAATCCATTCTTAAGATTTGCTAATCAGTTAGGACTAACTGATAGTCTCACTATTATTGACTTCATAATACATTTACGTGTCTTTAAATGGTTTCAGTTATATGTAAGGTTGTAAATAACGTAAGGCGCGACGTGTCAGTACATGCAACTCTCAAGATATGGCGGAACATCGCGAGACATGGTGTTTTCGAAGGCGTTTCCATACCGCGGAATTTTACTATATTTTATAGCTTTATATAGCTTTTATATATGTTTTACTAATATTAAGTTATAACATTTTTAATTATAACAAATCGATGTTTTCTCATTTTAATATACATTTAAACTAAAATATAGTCACAAAATTACAATCAAATAAGATATATAGAAATTTTTAACTATTTTTAAACTTTTTTTTTTAAATTTCCATAACGCATTACAATAAAACTCGCTTTAAGGCGTGCCATGTCGCGTCTAGCCACGTTGTTTTGCCGCCACACCTAAAAAAGAAAAAGTTGTTTTGCTAGAAATACTAACAGGTCGTCGTGCTGTTGATAAAGAAAAAGTTGGTATCGAGCAGGATCTTGTGGAATGGACCAAACCATATCTAGGAGACAAACGAAGATTATTTAGGATCATGGACACTAGATTGGAGGGACAGTATCCTCAGAAGGCTGCATTTACTGCAGCTACACTTGCTTCACAGTGTTTTAGCATAGAATAGTTTTAATTCACCTGCATTGAATTCCTGCTTCACAGTGGCTGCATTCACCTGCATCATGGACACTAGATTGGAGGGACAGTATCCTCAGGCTGCATTTACTGCAGCTACAGTTTCATTTTGTTGGTAATACTAATAAACAAGCAATAGTTATTTTAAGATGGCATTTTGAAAGCGTTTAAGGTTTTCTTTGTTTCATAGCTAATTTAAGGTATTATTGATTGAAAATTGTACCTTTATGATTCATTTTTTTGTTTATATCATTAGGTGGTCAATTTTGAGCACATCGATGAATCAAAAATGGAAGAGGAAATGCAAGAGCCTTTATCATTACAGGTATTGTAAGTCGGCATCTCCAACAAACATCTATGAGATATAACTGTCTAATTATTTACGAGTTTTATAATAGATTTTAGAAAATATTACTATTTTAATTTGGTGCCTTTGAAAAAGTTATGCTCTTAAAAAACGCCGCTTTGAAAAAGCATGTCCCAACCTACTTTTTGGAAATTGGATTTTCTCTCTACAAAAATGCAGATACCACCTTTTTCATTAGGTTTAACAATTTATGATATAACTGTCTAAATATTTATCTCGACTGACCTTTTTGCAGGACTAACATTAGTATTACAACGGCGACTAAGGTATGTATATTTAACGTCCGTTTATAAAGTTTTTTATTTAGTTTATTTGTTAGATCTAACATTCGTCAATCAATGGATTTTTTCTGTCAGCATTTTCAAAAGGAAATTGTTCGGGGTGTTAAAAGTTTTATTTCGATAAGCAAAAAGGAAACGCAGATACGTGTGTGTACTTGGTTGCTACATGCTTCTTTTTATTTTTATATGTTTCTTACAAATGGAAGTTTACTTGACATTTGTAGAAAAAAGGTTTGCCGAAGGTTGTTGCAAATACGGGAACGAGAATATAAACGCTGGTTTTCCCCTTGCAACAGTTGATGTTCAACTTGGCACTTCACGTAGTTCTATCAAAGATAAGAAGGAAGCAATGGTTGCGATGCTTAATGATCAGGTACGTTTGATAGTTACATAGTAAGGATACTTTTGATCTTATAATAAGTAAACCTTTAACATTATAATAAGCTAAAACTAATTTCTTTATTTTTGGGCTTATGAGCTTATTTTCTGACTTATTATAATTAAAAACTAGAAAATAAGTTCATATAATGATTAAATAAGTCAGAAAAAAGACTTATTGAAAATAAGCGGAACCAGTTAAGCTCATAAGGCCAATATAAGCTATAAAACAAAAACCAACTACTTATGTATATTTAGCATTTTTTTTTTTTGGAATTATACCTTTTAATCATGTTAAGTGAACACTAATTAGTTATTTTGTGCATAGGAGTTGTGACTAAAGTCGAGATTATTAGACGAAAATGGGATCAGGACCAAAGAGTGTGGTTATTCATGTCACTGGCTTGAAGAAGTTCAATGTGTTTGCTATCAATCCTACTAAAGTAATAGTTTCTAATTTAAAAAGTTACGTTGAAAAGACGGGTTTGCCCCTTGGTGTTTCGTTAGGCAGATGTACAGTTCTCAAGTCTGCTGCTCTGGCTACACTTCAGAAGGTTCTCGAATCGAGTGTTTCAAATGAGAATAAATCCGGTTCCAAAGAAGTTGTGTGGGTGAGATTAATATTCATTTTTAATTTGATTTATTAAACTGTTCCCGTGCTAATATATATTACTTGTTCCGGTGAAATAATGTTTCATTGAACGGAGTACGGATTTTTGTTTAGAGAGTGTTTGGGATTGCATTTTGGAGATATTTTTTCTGGTTATTGCGTTGTAAAATGTAAACAATCAGAAAATATTTTATTTGGCCCAAGTTTTTGCGTTTCTATATTGAGAAAACACAGTTCTGAAAATCCGGGCTGAGACATATTTTGCGAAAACGTCATTTTGTAATGCAGTCACGGGGTGGTTGGGATTGTGTTTCTAAAAAAGTTATGCTCTTAAAAAACGCCGCTTTGAAAAAACATGTCCCAACCTACTTTTTGGAAATTGGATTTTCTTTATAAAAAATGCAGATACCACCTTTTTCATTAGGTTTAACAATTTATGATATCTGCGTTTTGCAAACACAATAATAAGAAAATCTTCCTTAAACGCAATCCCCGTATAGCTTTTGTATCGACTACAACCGTATCTTTTGTATTTACCTCAACTATCAACGCAGGCTGTCGAACTCGTGCAACGCACGATTACTTACTAGTTTACCTGTAAATGTTGTGAACTCTTCAAACAAACTAAAATAGTAATATGGAGGTTTTAATATTCGATTCAAATTAATTAATCTGCACGGAAAAAGTGGAAGAAGCAGGTGAAAATTAATAAATAAGCAAAAAATTGTATAGAGACCGGTTCCTTTGAGAAATACACGTCTCTATAGAGAAACTGTTATATTATTATGGAACCACGTCTTTAATATTACGGAAAGCCGTTGTTGTGGGCTACGATCAACATAAAGAGACCGGTTTCTCTATAAAAAACGATCTCTAAAATTTTAAGCTTTAGAGAACGGTAAATTTAAGAGAAACGGGTCTTTAAAACCTTAGAAACCAATTGCTTTATATAACCGATATATTTAGGTGGTCTCCTTTCCTTTTTTTTTTTTGTAGTAGTGTGTCTACCTTGCCCCTACTAAAATCGCTAACCTGGTCACTAGCATAAAATTAGGAACCTACCACTGACATGATCAACTAATATGTCAAGGAAATTTATTTTACTAAAAGCTAGAAACAAATAAAAATGTTTGTATGAATTTAAAATTCAAACGAACATAATGATATAAGGCTAGAAGGTGTATACTGTCCCCTGTTATGCCACTTTATCGGCAGAAGGGGATCATGTCTAGTTGAATCTGAGTAACAATATCAATACGGGATCATTGTTCATTAACAAATATTGTTTATAAACAATATTTTGTCGGGAATCTGAAAAATTATTGAATGAGGATTAAAGAGAATTGATGGGAGGGTTCGTTAAGAGTTAAAAATTGAGACACGACATGACAGCTTTGATGGTTTCCTATTTAAATATACTGACCTACTAAGTATGAGTACTGTTTAAAGATAGCTAGCTATTTAAAACCCTAAAGAGGATTCATGTCTCACCAGGAATATATGTATGCCTAGCTTGTTTAACTTAATGAAGTTTGAATAATTGGATAAATAATAGTATGTTGAAATAGCAGAGGGAGTGGGTGTAATGTTTATAAATTACGTTTCATGGCACAAAATCGATAATTGAACAAGTTGGTAGTGTTTAGTTTGAATATTTTTTCATGTCTCTATTTCTCATCTACCAATCAAATGAAAATTTATTTATATATAAAAAATGTCTTTATTTTCTTTAATGAAAACATAGAAAGGGTAATCAGGAAAAATTTCAAAATTTCAAAATTATAGTTACGAAGAATAATTTTTGTCTATTTAAATTATAAATAATAAAAAAAGAAAGTGCAAAACGTACAAAAATTATTTAAGCTATACCCGTTATCCGTCAAAATGTGTATACTTTTTAATTTTTAATTAAAGGTTGTCAAGTATAACAATTATCAAATCGAATCTATTTTTGGATTAAGAATATATATATATATATATATATATATATATATATATATATATATATATATATATATATATATATATATATAGGGACTGATTCATGCGAGAACTCTTATTTCTGCGAGAACTGCGAGAACTCTTAAAAAAAGTGTCAATTAACATGTAATTATGTTTATTGACATGTAAAAACTATTGAATGTTAAAAATCTAGTAAAAATATAAATGAAAAATTAAAAAAAATTGTATGAAATCACGCGTATTAAGAATTGTTCAAATGTGAACGTTTTTTTTCAAAAAATGAGTTCATATATGAACGAAAATTTTTCACGTCATTTTATATGATTTTTTTTAGTTTTTTACGTTTATATTTACTTGATTATTAATCTCCAAAAGAGTGTGCATGCGAATGAATAAAGTGAAACGTGATTTAACACTTTTTGTGAGAGTTCTCGCAGTTCTCGCAAAAAAAGGAGTTCTCGCATGAACCATTCACTATATATATATATATATATATATATATATATATATATATAGTAATTGGATCGGGTAAGAACGGCCCGAAGTATAGGAACGCTAAAAAACAAAGCTGACCGTCCGATTAAGGTGATGATCAGTAGTAATCACTTACTACTGATCAGCAGAAACCACTTACTACTCATCAGCTAGAATTTTAATCGGACGACCAGAATTTGTTGCTGATCAGTAGTAAGTGGTTTCTGCTGTGGTTACTACTGATCATCACCTTAATCGGACGGCCAACATTGGTTCTTAGCGTTCCTACACTTCGGGCCGTTCTTACCCGAACCTCACCCTATATATATATATATATATATATATATATATATATATATATATATATATATATATATATATATATATATATATATATATATGTATATATATATATATATATATATATATATATATATATATATATATATATATAGAGTTGGTTTCATTTAAGAACCATGTAATTATTTAGGAACCATTAGGAACCATTTTTAGGCAAGGTGGCAATTTTGTAATTAAACTCAAGGTGGCAATTTTGTAATTAAGTCAAAATTGAGAGCCAAATTGGAAATCAATTAAAACCACTTTAAAATCCTAATTAACTTTAAATTAACATATCTAGAGTATAACTAGGTTTTAGGAAAACTAAATACACCATTAGAACAAGCATTTAATTATCTTTCCAACGAGCACCCACTTGATATACTTTTGACGACTTTTTTTTTTATTTTTTTTTACAGTGAGTTTCGGTATATACACTAGTGTATATACTAAATATTCACCAGTGTATATACTAAATATTCACCAGTGTATATACTAATTCACAAAAAACACATCTGAACCATATATACTATACACTAGTGTATATACTATATTCACTAATGTATAGTTATACACTAGTGTATTTATACACTACAGTAGTGTATTTATACACTAGTGTATACACTATATTCACTAATGTATAGTTATACACTAGTGTATTTATACAATATACACTAGTGTATACACTATATTCACTAATGTATAAGATGTATTCTCTATTGAATACATGGTATTCACTGGTGTATATTGTATATTCACTTGTGTATATATATATTGTATATTCACTTTTGTATATTGCGTATTCACAATTAAAAGGAAATTAATATAAAGATTCGTATACATTAGTGAATATATACACTAGTGTATAGTGTATATGGTTTAGATGTGTTTTTGGTGAATTAGTATATACACTGGTGAATATTTAGTATATACACTAGTGTATATACCGAAACTCACTAAAAAAAAAAAAAAAAAAAAAAAAGTCGTCAAAAGTATATCAAGTGGGTGCTCGTTGGAAAGTTAATTAAATGCTTGTTTAATGGTGTATTTAGTTTTTCCTAAAACCTAGTTATACTCTAGATATGTTAATTTAAAGTTAATTAGTATTTTAAAGTGGGTTTTAATTGATTTCCAATTTGGGGATTTGACTTAATTACAAAATTGCCACCTTGCCTAAAAATGGTTCCTAATGGTTCCTAAATAATTGATGGTTCCTAAATGAACCCACCTCTATATATATATATATATATATATATATATATATATATATATATATATATATATATATATATATATATAGAGTTGGTTTCATTTAAGAACCATGTAAATATTTAGGAACCATTATGAACCAATATTCACCAGTGTATATATATGATATTCACCAGTGTATATTTAATATGATATTCACCAGTGTATATACATATAATATTCACCAGTGTATATACATATAATATTCACCAGTGTATATATATATATATATACATATGCTTTATATACACTGGTGAATATCATATATATACACTGGTGAATATTGGTTCCTAAATATTTAGTGGTTCCTAAATGAACCCACCTCTATATATATATATATATATATATATATATATATATATATATATAGGAGTAGGATATTATAAAAAGGGTTTGAAAATAGGAAGAATAAGAAGGAATGTGAGAGTGACATGTGGCATTTATTTTTTTTTAAATAAAAAAATAAAAAATTTCGGGGAAAAATAAAAATTTTTAAAATTTTTCCGATAACGTTACTCATTTTCGTGCACAAGTTTTGAACTTATGTACACGAAAAAGTGATACACCAACTAAAAAAGTGATTTTTGGTGCATCATTTTATAAAAAAATGACAATTTTAGTGCATTCGTTTACAAATAAAGTGATTTTGGTGCATAATTTCGTTTAAATTTTTTTTTTCGTTCATAAGTTTTTGAAAAAAATGAAGTCTTATGCATAAGTTTTGTCAATTTTTTCGGGCATAACTTTTTTCGAGCCAAATTTTTTTTTCCCCCAAAGTTTTTTTGTTTATTAATTTTTATTTTATTTAAAATATTAGTTTTCAATTAAAAATATTATTTTTTATTAAAAAAAAGAAATTTTAAAATTGTCACATGTGACTCCCACAATTAGTCCTATCCTTTTTTATTTTAAAAACTTTTTTGATTAACCATATATATATATATATAATATATATATATATATATATATATATATATATATATATATATATATATATATATATATATATATATATATATATATATATATATATATATACTTAATTTAATAGCTTAACAAAAAGGAAAATAAATATAATCTAAGATATCAAAGAATAAAAAAGTAACACAAAAACAAAACTCGGAAAGAGAAACAAAAACAAAAGAAGAAAAAGAAGAAGACAAAAGAAGTTAAGCGGTGTATCTGGTTCTAACAATCGAGGTGGTTCATTTTTTATGAAATGGTAAATTTCTCACACATTCCCATAGGATTTGTGACCAAAGTTCGAAATTAATATGTTGTAGAAAAAGTGAAAAAGTAGAAGGTTTTATAATTTGTTAAAGAAAAAAAAACTCAATTTAAACATATTTAGTTTTTATGATTCCTTTAAAAAACATGGTTTCTTACTTGTTTCACAAACAATTGTAGCCGGCCACTTAGATTAATTAATTATTTGAAGGAAGGAACAAAGAAACCAAGGGATGGCCAGGACAGTCATCCGACAATAACTCACGTGCAACAACAATAATTTGAATATAGAAGCTTCCCTTATTATTTTTCAATTCAGTCGCACGTTGCTGCATTCCCATTTCGGTTACATCTTAACCTCTCTACTTTCATATATATAACAAACCCCTTTATTCCATTCCCACAATCAATAACTCATTCATTTCCTTCTCAACAATAGAAATATTAATAGACATCGACATGGGTGCTTGTTTATCTTCTGCTGGTGACTCCATCAACCACAAATCGAATTCAGCCTTTGTTATTTCAATTAAAGGCATTGCGACAATACCAAACTCCAATCTTTGTCTCCGAGGTTCTTCAATATGAACAACAACCGGCCAACTTCTTCTTTGTTTGTTTGTAACTCGGATAACTTATACTATGACACAAATATACATGCTTTGGATTCAGAAGATGACCTTCATGCTGCTCAGATTTACTTTATTCTACCAAAAACAATGCTCGCTAAGCGTCTCACTGCCTCGGATATGGCTGCCTTGGCTGTTAAAGCAAGTGTTGCTCTTGATTCCTATCCTCAGAAACGAAAGAAAAACAAGGCTCGTATATCACCTTTAATAATGACGGAAATGAGTCAAATCAATGTAATAGTGGATGAGGAAGATCAAAACAACAAGTATAAACAGCAGATTGGAAGTTTACGAGTGTCCAGATCTGGATCTATTAGGAAATATTCTTTGCAAAAAGCTAGATTGGCCACTGTTCGATCCTTTAGGCTTCGATTATCTACAATATATGAAAACGAAGGGTGCGATGATATATGCATATTTTCATGAGTTTTGGGTTTGTGGACCTGTCATGATCGATGTATGTATGTACATATATAATTTGTGGTTTGTTTTTTTTCTCTACATTTTTGTACATTGGTAATTTCTTGATATACGCACGTTATAAGCTGAAATTTCTATTTATTTTATTACTTTTATTTTATTTTTCTACTAGGTTTAAACCCTGTGATGTACGATTGTTTAAAATAAAAGTTTAATTTTTTATACACCATGTTCATTTTAATAATTATATAATTTTATATATGACAAAAATAAGTGGTAATTTCAAATATTTATATACACATGTGAATTTTTTAAAGTACCATGATATCATAAAAATCATTCTAACATAATTAACAAAAGATTAAGGTTCTGAACCAATTGTTTATACATATTACATAATGCGTCGGCGCTCGACATAGTCATGAATTATATTATGATACATATAGCTTTTCCGAAAAACAGTATCACATACACACTAAACATAAAAATAGGACATGTGTATAATGATGCTAATAATGGTTTTATACTATTGCATATGGAAATGGTTCCAAGAACTAATGGTAATTTCAAATATTAATACATACATTTGATGTTTTTAAAAGAAAACGCAAATCTAGAACTCATACATGTTGAATATGGAAAAATCAACTTTCTTTAGTTTAATACACCTTCCTAGTAAAATCCATCCTCAATGAAGTCATTGTTGACTAATCACTACTAGAAAAGGGGCAAATATCGACGGCCAAATCCGTCGGAAATCTGTCGCGAAAGGCCTTTCCTGACGGGTTTCCGACGGATACGTTCTGTCGGAAAAAGGGGCGTCACAAATATCTACGTTCTGACGGATAATTCTGTTAGAAATTTATAGGAACAAATATTTAAGAATGTCCAAAGAATCTGTCGGAAACTATAATAAGTACCGACAGGTTTCCAACGGCTTACCTCACAGATAAATGCAAACCATTCCGATAAATTTCTGACGGATTTATTAGAATATTAAAAATAAATTAATAGGGTAGATAATTCTTACTATTTATAGGTCCCAGTGGTCCGATCTACAGGATTAAACTATACTAACTACGAGGCGGAATCTCGTAATCAATAAACACACAGGTTATAAACGAAAGCAATAAACGCATAAACACAATTACCGAATTCTAATACTTCTGATTAACAAAACGTTGTTACAATCCGGAAGTACAAACACGAATTCTCTATCAAAACCAACAACCCTAAACTGATCTGAACACCTCTATTTATAGAGTAACATGTTCAGCCAGTTTGGGCTTGGACTCTATTGGGCCTCACGGACATGCAAGTCCGTGAGCAGCCCATAAAGCTAAATCTATTCAAACTAATACAGTGATAAACAAACATAACGTAATAGAACATCCAGTCATTGCATTCTTGCACCAACAAACTCCCCCTTGACTGATGCTTCTATACGTAACGTAATAGAACATCCAGTCATTGCATTCTTGCACCAACAAACTCCCCATTGACTGATGCTTCTATTCTCTGATCAAAAATCACTGTCAGTATGGTAATCTCTACCGATGTCATTGCATTCTTGCGCATAAATGTGCTTGCTCTTTAGTACCTTCAGATCGCTCTCTGTTAGGTTGGCTAGTTGTGTTGCATCAATTACTCTTAAAATCTCTCTCATGATTGCAATCGGTGGGTATACTATCCTTGTCGCAGCCTTGCTGTTGAGCAACCATATTGGTGTCTCCATTTCTCTTGATGCTGTTGTTGTTGTTGCTTTTGCTGGTGTTACTCCCCCTGTGCTGTAGGCTGATAGACTATCATTACTCGAGAAGTTAAGCCTAGCTGCTCTCTTTGACCGTTATTTATCTTTGCACGGGTATTCTCCCCCTGAGCAGATGGGCGCTTTGAGAGTTCCCTGATCTGAGCCTCGAGGGTGAAATTACGAACGGACGTCTCAGCGTCTGACTGTTGGAAAACTGTAACCTTATGAAGTGTATATGTAGGCCAGAAGTGATCCTGAGCGGATGAGCCTAGGATATTGGGGCGGATGGACTGTATTAATGATTTTAACCAACGTTGTATGAAATAAGAAAACTATTAACATAAAAGTGTAAGGTAAAAGCTTTAACTAATCGTAAAAGCGGTAGTATACATTAGGAAACATAATTCGATCAGATTGCCTATCGGGGTTCCAAAGTTAATTTAATTTAACTCCATGTTTGTGTAGTTGTCCAATTTAACCGTTCAGTCTTATAGCCTTAATATAGTGTTTTAATTACAAGTAAGCCGGTTTAAAATTTAAGCTTAAAAGCACCTACTTAAATAAGACATTCGACAAAAATCGGAGTGCACTCAAGATATATGTGAATTATTTTAAGTTACGAGTGGTGTGGAATGGTTACCAACCTAGAAAAGGGCAGCATATGAAACTGGCGAAGGGATTGCTCGTATTGAATATTAAAACAACTATATTACGAAAGTCAAAGACTAATCTGTAATGAAGTATGACATGTTTAAAGAATTCTGCTGACTTTCTAGGAAATCCTATAGAAAGCTTTCTACCAACCAATCCCAAATCGTAAAGGCCTTAGGTGGCTAGGTGAACAAGGGCACCACGAGGGTATACTGACTCAGATTTCAAAGGCCGCTTATATGAATTCATTAACTTATAAGCACACTCATTATATGTAATTCAATGTGAGCAAATCCCATCTGTAAGCGCAACATATGACTCGTAACAAAAATATAATCTCAACCTTTATTGTGACAAACAGAATTAAGTCGTTTAATGTAAGAAATAAAGGTGTTTAAACCAGACAAACCACACTATCGGGAACAACTAAAAGACGAAAGGCCACAAGACACTGGAGGTTAAACTAAAATACTATGAAAATTATATAAGTAGCAAAAACCCGATCTAAGACTAAGAGTCATAAGCAAAAGTTATCTTCATCTCGAATTTAAAAATCTAAATAAGGTACACTAAAAATTTTTTTTTTTTTTTAATCGAAAATAAAAAAAGAAAAAGACAATTACACTAATTTTTTTTTTTTTTTTTTTTTTTTTTTTTTAAACGTTGGTTAATCTAAATTGCGAAGTCCAATACGGTGAATGAGGGATTCAAAACGATTAGAGAAACACTCAGCGAATTGTGTTCCAATTATCTGACATAGAACACATCCTTCAGTGTAATTTTTCCATTTGTAACTGATCCTATTCCAGTTATTTCTCCACCTTTATCTCCAGCAAAAATTACGCGTCCTTTCTTTCCTGATTCGTAATTATTGAGCAGCTCTCTTTCTCCTGTCATATGCCTGGAACAGCCACTGTCAACATACCAGTTGTTGACGAGTCGGTGACTCGGTTCCTGCACAGTAAATGTAAATCATTAGTTATCATGGGGAACCCAGGCCATAACAGACCTGGATTGTCCATTTTCAGTCACATAATTGACCCTTTTGTAAACTCCCTTGTTTTGATGAGAAACGTGAGATGTGTGTCGTGAGGAGAAATGACTGTTGGAGTTGTATGGAACTCTATGACTCATTTGTGATGAATTAAAACGGCTGGAGTGATGATAACGCGGCTCATAGTGAGGTCGTGGAGGAGAATGGTGATAGTTTTGGTGATAATTGTGGTGATGATATCGTGGAGGAATTTGGAAACGTTGTTCAGAATTGTGTTGACGAAAGGATGGAACGAATGGTTGTTGAGGCCGTTGATGAGGACGTTGGTTAAAGTTTCCTGTGCTCGGTTTAGTATACCCGAAGGTCTTGAATATGTATCAGGACGCTCATGTTGCGGATTGCGAAGAATTTGGACGGGTTTTGTGGGAGTGAACTTAGATTGCGGTGAGGGTGTGACTTTAACTTGAGTTTCCTTTCGTTTGTTTGAACATACCGAGGCTACGTGTCCCCTTTCACGACATTTGAAGCAATTTAATGATTCCATTTTGTTCTGTGGAGTTGGTTCAGAGTCCGAAGATATATCATTTGTGGAGTCTTTACGTGGAATATTTTCGGGTTGCTTTTCTTGAGATGGTGCAGATTCCTGGCCTTTGCTATTTGATGATTCACTTTCGTCATTCATTGGAGGTTGGGTTCTAAAGAAACTAAAGTCATTGTTGTATGGAGGTGGAGTTTCGTTATAACCTAAACCTGTGGTTGTACCAGAAGTGCGTTGACGACTTATCATGGAGTTCAAGGTGACAGAAGAAGTGCGGAATTGTTCCATCTTGCTTTCCTGTTCAGTTAATTTAATTTGACAAGCATGTAACTCTTGAACTTTTATGGCAAAATTTTTCTTTTCGTTTTCAAGACTGTCGTACAACATGGCGACTTTTTGTGTTAAAAGACCTACATCTGATAAAAGTTGAACTCTTGTTTTTTCAGTTTGTTTGAATTTTCTTATGTAGTCATCTTTTAAGAAAACCTGTATTGAAACTTCTTTTTCAAGTTTGGTTTTCTGTGTTTCCAAACTTGATACGGAAGTGAACAATTTGTCATGTTCAAGAGTTAGGACAATAAAAGATTTGCACAATTCTTTAACAGATTCAAGGTCAAGAAGTACCTTAGACTTCTCGGTTTGAAGACCAACCATTTTTGCAACAAAATTGTCGTTAGAAATGTCCACCATACAATTGCATAGTGTTTTCTCGTCCTTAGTGTCTTGAACGTCCTGATCGTCTTCAGTTGAGCTTGTGTCATTATCAGAACTGGAACTTGTGTCATTATCGGAACCTGTGTCACTTGTTTCACTGTGAATCTCTTCAACAGAAGCCATGAGGGCTTGATTTGTACAGATTGTCCAGTCGTATGTGTTATCATCGTGTTGGACGATCATTGCCTGTGAAGCTAAGCTACGCTGTGGTTGAGAGACTTGTGAAGGACCGCTTTTGTCTTGATTTGAAGTACGTTCAACTTTAGGCCGTTGACACTCTCTTGCGAAATGACCAGGTTGTTGACAATTGTAACACCGTACCTTAGATTTATCGAAGCCTGCCTTTCCTGTTCTTAAACTTCGTCCTGTTCTTGCCATGAATTTCTTTATTCTATTAGTAATCATGGCGGTTTGCCATTGTAAGTCCATTTCTTCAAGGTCATCCTGATCAACTTGACTGAAATCCTCATCCCATAGCCCTGGATCGGCAATTTTTCCTTGTACCTGATTTCCATAGGCAGTCAAAAAGCAAGACAATATTTCGAGACTTTCCTCTGCAGATTTAACACTCATTGGCATTTTCTGATGTGTGGCGGTAACAGCTGGTGTTGCAGTGGTAGGTCGAGTGCCAGAATGTGTTTCCGAAGGCGGTGGATCCTTATCCGTAAAGAAAGCAGTTGCGTTTTCGGAAGTGTTTGATTCTGAGGTTTGCCCGTAGGGTGTTTGATCTGTAATCATGTTTGTTGTGAAACGGGTCAGTTCATAACCTCTGAATCGTTCTAGTATTGTTTCTAAAGTTAAGACTTCGTCGGTGTTTTTGTCAATTTCATCTTTTATAAGATTTACGTAAACCTCCCAGCGCTTAGGCAGCGCATCCAAGAATCGCTCAACTTTTTCACTTGTTACATCGATTTTATATCTAGCGAGTTCTGCAAGAAGATTGAAGTATCTGGTAACAGTATCTTCAAAAGGTTCATTAACTCCTGATCTGAAAGTATTGAATTGTCGTTTAAGGAGATTCGCTCGACTCTTTTGCTGAGCAGGAGTTCCGGCATATTGTTTTTCAATCGCTTTCCATAGATCATGGGAAGTTTTCTTAGTATTCTCCAGATTCTTGTAAAGATGTTGCATGTCAACTGGCAAAGCCATCTTTAGACTTGCTATTGCTCTGTTTTCAGAATCATATTCTCGTCGATATTCAGGTGACATTTTATTGACGGGAATTTTTGCAGTTACATTGTCTATAGTTTGACGCGGATGTTCATAGACTTCTTGAATGCAAACCCACATTTGCACATCATTGTAACGACATAATTGTTCAAATAGTTCAGCCCATTCAAAATATTGTGATGAGTTAAGTAACTTTGGAGGGACGTTAACGGATTGTTTAGAATCCATTTCAGCGAAGAAGTGCTCGAAGATGTCACGAAAATGTTATGCAGCGAATAAGTACACGAAGATGGGTCACGAAGATGTTGTTCAACGAAGGTGTTGTTCGGCGAAGATGGATCACGAAGATGTTGTTCGTCGAAGAAGGGTGTCAATCACGAAGATGTTGTTCAACGAAGATGTTGTTCGGCGAAGATGGATCACGAGGATGTTGTTCACGAAGAAGTATCCATGAAGATCCACGAAGAAGTATCCACGAAAATCCACGAAGAAGTGTTCACGAAAATCCACGAAGAAGTATCCACGAAGATCCACGAAGAAGTGTTCACGAAAATCCACGAAGAAGTATCCACGAAGATCCACGAAGAAGTGTTCACGAAAATCCACGAAGAAGTATCCACGAAGAGGTTTTCACGAAGATCCAAGAAGAAGTATCCACGAAGATGTCTCCACGAATGAAATCCAAGAACTAAGCCCACGAAGTAAGACCACGAACTAAGCTCACGAAGTAAATCCACGAACTAAGCCCACGAAGTGAATCCACGAACTAAGCTCACGAAGTAAATCCACGAAGACGTCTAGAAACCCTAATCGTCGCCGAAGATATCCAGAAACCCTAATAAACACAAACGGCCGCTGAAGAATTTCTAAGAACCCTAAATTTCCAGAATCGATTAAAACCTGAATTTAACCGTGAACCAAATCTCGATAGAGAGCAAACAAAGCGTTTGCTCTGATACCAATTATAGGTCCCAGTGGTCCGATCTACAGGATTAAACTATACTAACTACGAGGCGGAATCTCGTAATCAATAAACACACAGGTTATAAACGAAAGCAATAAACGCATAAACACAATTACCTAATTCTAATACTTGTGATTAACAAAACGTTGTTACAATCCGGAAGTACAAACACGAATTCTCTATCAAAACCAACAACCCTAAACTGATCTGAACACCTCTATTTATAGAGTAACATGTTCAGCCAGTTTGGGCTTGGACTCTATTGGGCCTCACGGACATGCAAGTCCGTGAGCAGCCCATAAAGCTAAATCTATTCAAACTAATACAGTGATAAACAAACATAACGTAATAGAACATCCAGTCATTGCATTCTTGCACCAACACTATTCGAGTTTGATTCTCGGGTAAACATACATTCAAATACTCATTAAATGAACAAAAACACAAAAAAGGTAGATGTTCACGGAACATACAAAGACATCCAAAACTCAATTATTTACCAAAATCAAAATTCTAAACAAGTTGGAATAAAATCATCATCAACATATAACGTTCAAATAAAGTCTAATGTCGTTATCTGTTAGTCTTCTTCAAAACGTGTTAACCTTCTTCAAAATAGAGACGGACCCTTACTCCTTTAACCTCAACACAGACAATCACCTATTCACCAAGTTTAAGATCATTAGTTATCAATATATTAGCTATTATCTTATGAATATATAATGTTAAACTCATTGATATAACATTTATAATTTATGAATACCTTTTCCATGGTAGTTGTAGATTGTAACATACCGAAAGGTAACCAAAGGCAAACACACGGACAAAGGATAATTAATTAATCTTGGTAAACGACCAATGCAACTGCCTTGGAATAGAAATTAGTTTCACGGACAATGCCAAAACTCGTACTCGTCCCTGAAATAAAAAAGAAGTTTCAAAATAAAAGACCCATACAGAACACAAATACCTTACATAAACTGATATTTGTAATCACTAACATACCAATGATGAACATCTTCGTGCTAAATTTGTCAAATTCGTAGCTTCATTGTAAGTAGCAGGAATATGATTTCCTGCGATTTAAGCAATTAAGCACCATAATTATAAAGAAAGAACTTATAAAACAAAATTATCAACTCACTATGCCTTGTTGAGAGCCCGCTCAGGCGCTAAATTCTTGGTTGAACAAACAAACTAACAAACAAATTAGGTAGAGCGAAAGAATAAATATACTAACCAAACATAAGACAATACAATATGCGAAACCATATGTATATATGTAGTTTTTTGTGTGTTTTTTTCCATTTTCTTTTTGATTTTGGGTTTATAACCATATGTAACTTTATTGTGGAATATTGGTTACCAACCATGTGGGTATTCGGTGACAGGGAGTGCGGGGATTCAGTTGGTTTGGTGTGGCGACTAGGTTTTGGGACTAAGCGCAGTTAGGATTTGGTGATCAAGTAGAGAAGTTAACCGAGTAGAGGAGTTGACCGAGTAGGGGACTCGTCGTGGTCTTTTATTAATCTGAGTAGGGGTGTTTGTTTTTTGCTTTTGCCCATGTTCGTTGTCCGACTAACGGTCGTGTGGCACATGCCGAGTAAGTGTGCTCCCCGTGTTCGACATGTACATTAACGGGTGTGTCAATTTTTCAATAAAACAATATTCGGTTTTAGAATTTTATAATGCATATATTTATATACTTTGTATAATAATTGTTTATATATGTATATTTATAATACATAGGTGTATGTATGTATATGTACATATGCAAGTGTATCGATGTTCGTTCACTAATAAAACTTGCGGTTTTATAATTTTCCAGTGGATTAAACTTTAGGTTACAATAAATTTCTAAACGACTTTCAAATTAAATATATTAAACTTATTTTATCTAATATAAATATATCTGTCGGAAATCCGTTACAAATATGATTAAATCTCCGACGGATTTCCGACCGATGTAGATTAAAAACTAAAAATTAAGTGAAAATTAAAAAACACCGACGGATCTCCGACGGCTTGATTGGTCTGTCGAAGATTTGTCGGAATCTGTCAGAACATACTGACGGGATTCTGACGGATTTGTGAGGGATTGAAAAGCCGTCGGAAATATGTTAAAAATCCGTCAAAGATTTATTAAAAAGGTTTAAAACTAAAATCCGTAGGAATATCGTTGGGAACTCGTCGGAAATTTCCGACAAAATATTTCTGTCAGAAAAATCTGTCGGTATTTGCCAGTTTTCTAATAGTGAATGATGATAACCAATACATGATAATCAAGACTTGCAAATGACACAATTTCTGCTAAAAACACAAAAACCACAAATTATATAAAATCACGGCATAATTTTATGAGATGTTGGTGAAAATAGTACTTGTACACTATGTGAACAAAATGGTCCATTACAACTTTAAGAATTCTAACACGATTTAGATGAATTTAGACCCGTTTGACACAAGTCATTTGATGTGTTGTTTTCGACACTTGAATATATATTGTGGCATGAATCAACCCATTTATACGTTAGTTGGTCAAATTTATTATCTCTAATACAAACATAAATAGCAGCTACATGGAATTCGAAACCAACCTTTTAAAGATATAAATGTATAACAAAATTGAGATTCCAATAGTGAATTTTGTTGTTATTGTAATACAAGCAAAAAATAGTTGTTTTTTTTCTTCTTGAAATGATGATCTATTGACATAATATGTAGACAAACAAATAACTTGCTTACAACATAACATTTAAAATGTAAAATATTTCAAAACCCGAGATATTAGATCGAAATACATGATTTTCAAGGACAGATGTGTAAGAACAAAGTTTATCAAGAAAAAGGAATGGACAATGGGTAATTATAATAATGCTACATCTGGACAAATGGTCAAGGAGTAATTGTAAAATAAAGTTAAGTTAGAGGTCAAAGTGTAAAACTAAGTCGGATTGTGTATTGTACCTTTTATTTATTGTACCCGTCACGTGCTGCATATGCATTTAGTGTAGTATCCCGATAAAATAAAATTTTGGAATGTGCAAATCTCTTTAAAAGTTGTAAAGGAGATAATTGTAACACATTTGCCAAATAACATAGAAATCATTCAGACATATAACTGTCAGGGATATAAAAAAGTTTGCCTTTCGAGTGCTCTTCCATTCTCCCATCCAAGAGAAAGGGAATTGTTGAATCCATTTTTGTCACAAGATTCTGATTTTCTGATTTGGAAGAACAAAAGATATGGGGCCAAACAGCCCGATCATCATTGTCATACCCCGGTCAAAATCGACTTAGGTGGAGTTTCATAGATACCGTCCTTGCATAAAGCGCAAGGTCTAAATGATTATTTCATTAAAATAGTTGGAAATAGACCCCTAAAAACGAGACCTCTCCGTGGGTCGTACCACGATAAAAGAGTGTTTTAAAACGTTTACAACATACATAACATAAGTGCGGAAGCGTAAGATAAAGTAAAATACAAGCGCCCTTGACATGGCCGAAAACAATTTTCAAAAGTTAAAAGTTCAATATGACGAGTATCCAACAAAACATGCTATGCAATACATTCTTCATGGCATCACACTTCAAACACGTAACAAGCTCAAGCTTCATCGTTACCTAAGAACATATGAGAAGATACGTCAACAAAGGTTGGTGAATAACATGGGTTTAAGTAAATAGACACCAGTAGAATGCAAGCAAGATAACGCAAAAGTAACTTAAGCGAAAGCATTTTTATAACTACATGAGCCATGAAATGAATCCTTAACCGTTATGATATATAACATATCGTTTTGTGCCCCTACAAGTACACTAGTCAAGTACCTAGACCTCGCATCCTACTATGTGTTCGTTTACCCAATTGGAGCTTCCCTATCCGAACGGGAATGGTCAAGTCCGATAGTACTATCCATTCGGTTAGCGAAAAGTCCACTAATTGACATTTCATGTGTGGGCAAAGTTTGTTGCGACTAGTTGGTTCGCTAACTCATGTAATTCATGAAAGGGGTTTTGACATTCTAGCATTCTAAGAAAACTAGTTCATATGTTCTCATCCCAAAGTTTATAGTTTAAAACAGGATCCATGTACTCATCTCGCGTGGGAATATCGGGTAGCTATCAAGAAAGGTTCGGAAATCCTAGAGATGACCTAAGAGAATAAAAAAGAGTTTATATAATTCTTTGGTACAGTAGAATAGAAGTTTTACACTAAAGTAAAGTGTTATGTGACTTAAGATTTGTCCAAAGTTTCAAAATAGGAAAATAGACTAAGCTGTCCAAAATTTGTGATTGGTTAAAATATCGAAATAAACAAGTTACTAGATGAATATGATCTACTCTTTCGGTTTACCAAAATATGACATGTTATTAGGATAATATCAAAATTGGATCATTAGGTAGGTCTAACTTAATTGCAAAGCCTCACACTTTCGGTCACCACATTCAGTGGATTTATTGGACCACATTGCCTTCATCGGCTTGCTGAGAAAGAAAAGTTTGGAATCGCAAAACGACATAGTGGTCAAATCAATGGCAACAAAAATATCTAACTTTTTCCACTGGTCTCATCGTATTTGGAGAAAATTTGAGTGAGATATGATCATGGGAAGCTGATCAAAATAATCTGTCAAAACCTCAGGTTGTATAGGTTGTGGTTAAAACATCGTTTTAGTGTCCAATAAGTGGAATTAGAACGAGTGGTTGGAATTTCTGGAAACTAGAACCCATAGGATATTACTTGCAAAAGAATCTCAAGATATTGTTTAGCCAATTGTGAGATATGGTTGTTTGAAGTTAGAAAAAAAATTGGGACAAATTCTGCTTTTTTTGGTCTTGGTTTTAGAAAAATGTTTTTAGGTTTTAGATTTGCCAAAAAGTGTTCACACCATGCATGTTTGATCCATGTATTTGCATTAATTTTATTCATTGAATACATACATATACATACAACTCGTGTATGTATATGCATGCATTACTTTCTTGAAAGTTGGAGTTTTTAAGATTGCATGCAAGCATGTTTGATTCTTTAATGTGGTTTTTAAGACTTCTCACTCTTTCCAATGATGGCCGGATTTGTGGTGACGGTTTCTCGGAAAACATTAACACCTTCATGGGATCTCTAGATCCAGAGATTCAGTAACCTTTCCGGGTTACTCTCATTTGTTACATCAACTAAGTGTGTTAACATCAAGTAATATGTGACAAAACCGAAACTTTGAAAGGAAATACATAACTATCACCACAAGTAGGTAAATCCATACTTTTGTGGGATTTAAAGAAAAGTAAAAATGCATAAAAATAAAAGACATAAATATAATTAAGTAAGAACAATAAGTAAATAATAAGTTAGTAATAAAAAATAAAAAGTTAGAAATAAGTTAGTAGTCCATAAGTCAGTGATGTTATATTAGAACAACTTTTCTAAACCCTAAACTCTAAGAGATATAGAGTTGGTGATTATTACCTTAAAAAAATTTCTAGAATGACCAAGACAATACTAGTAGATATACCTAAGTACTTCTCAAAGTATTCTAATGGTGATTTAGAAGTGTTTAGGTGATTTAGAATAGGTTTGAGAGGGTTTGTGTTTTGACCTTGCGTTTTGGGGTGGGGGTTTGGGTGGTTTGTGGTGGTCATGGTGGTGGAGTATGGTGGTGGTGGTGGTGGCCGCCGGTGGTGGAGAGGGAGAGAGCATAGTGTGTGTTTTATTTTCCTACACTTTAGAGAGTTTGTATGTGTGTGTGTATGTAAGGAAGTGTGGAAATGAAATGAGAAATGGGGGGGAATATGAGGTAGTCTTTCAACCTCAAGGTGGGTGGGCTTCAAATGGTTTGGACTAGACTTTTTGACATGGGCTAATAAAAGGACTAAATAAATGTAACAAAAATGGGTCATGGCTAACCACTAGCCCATGACCGAAATTTCGGTGGTCATGGGTGGTGGTGGAGATTTGTCACACCCCCTAGTGGCGGAAACGCAGGGTGTGGCTGATTGGCGATCGTCATAACACAATAGTAATATAAAGACAAAATCTATATGAATAAATAAGTAATGTATTGTTATGACGTCGCCATACTCATGGTATAAACCTTGGTACATGAAAATCGTCAAACACTACAAGTAAAAATATCCAATGCAATCATCAACGAATTGTAAGAATACTTGGGCATGCAAGCCCGAAATATAATCCAAATGTATAAATATAAAACAACCACAATGGAAATAAATCCTGAAGGTCATCTAGAGTCCGACTCCTACATCCAAGTCCTATGACTGCTCATTACCTGAAAGTAAAGCTGAAAATGTCAACATAACGTTGAGCGAGTTCATCGAGTAGTAGTAAAATAAGGTAATCTCATATCTCAAAAATCAGTAATAAAATAATGTGTAACAAATGCATTTAAGTAGTTGAAAACATCATCACATCACACAACATAAGCATACATCACAAGAAATCATCATAGTTGGAACATCGTAAGTACACCTCATAATGAGCGTAGGGTATCATTATGAATCACATACTGATAATCATCATAGTTGGAACATCGTAAGTACACCTCATAACGAGCGTGCAATATCAGTATAAAACACATACTGATAATCATCATAGTTGGAACATCGTAAATACACCTCATAATGAGCGTGCGGTATCAGTATGAAACACATACTGATAATCATCATAGTTGGAACATCGTAAGTAAGCATCGAACAATCGTCTCGAAATATTTCAGAAAATTGCATTAGTTTTCGTTACACATGTTATGGTTTCTAAACATAGTAAGTTTCCATAAAAAGAAGTGTCACACCCCGCTAAAGCGGAACACGGAATGTGAAGAGCAAAGAATCATTTCACGGGTTATACTAAAATCAACGGTTCAAGTCATTAAGATCAAAGTTGGAAAGTACAAAGATTCAAAGATACAACCAAGATTCAAAGTTTAAGACCATAATACATAATAAAATGTTTTAATTAAAAATTCCCAAAATAAAGGTCTTCTTCTCGAGGTACACTTCACATAATTGGCTTGACCCGCCTGAGCAGTACACTTCATAACTTACGCTTAGTTCCTGAAACATGAGACAAAGTGTCAACTACAAAAACGTAGTGAGTGAGTTACAGTTTATAAGATGACCAAAGGTTTCAAATAAAGTTCGACAAGTATATGTATAAGTACAAAGTTTTCCAAAAGAAGTAAGCGGATAAGCAATCGCAAAAAGGTGGTTTATATACTGTCGTAATATTTCAAGTCAAGAGTTTAGAGTTCGTAAAAGTTCGAGACAAGTTCAAAGTTCATAAAAGTTCAAGATAAGTTCAAAGTTCATAAAAGTTCAAGATAAGTTCAAAGTCATAAAAGTTCAAGAATAGTTCAAAGTTCGAGTCGCGTAGCAAGCGGTAAAAGTGTGTAGTCATTACCTCAGTGGTGGGTTAATCCACATGTGTAAGACAGTAAGTAAGCATATGCGTAAATAATAAAGACCTATGATCCTCGATTTGTACCAACCACTAAGCTTAATATAACGTAAGATTTTGCACTAATCCGATTTCTGGTCAAGCTCAAGCCCCTAGTTCCAGTCTAAAGTTCGAGTTCGCGAGAACTTAGTAATATGTACCCAGGTTGCTACCCTTAAGTAAGGAGTGACCGCTCCTAAGTATCGATACCCATATTTACTAACGGCTATTGTTAATAGTGTGTAGAGAATAGTTCCAAAAAAAGTTGCGGGGCATTTTGTCCGTCCTGTTTCTTAAAATTGTCGTTTGTACTTACGACGTTTATATCCTCACCTAGGGTTTTGCTCCAAAATACAATCAAGCTATCATTGTCTATCCAAATATCCAAAGAGGCAAACCTAATTAGTTTAAAGTAAGCCAATCCGAATAAATGATATTTTCTACGCATATTAGTTGCAAAGTTCCAAAATAGTCCAATAGTTCTCAAAGTTCCAAAAGTTCAAAGAGTTGCAAGTTCGTAAAGTTTCCAAAAATAGATAAATAGCTCAAAAGTTCAATAAGTTTCCAAAAATAGATAAGTAGCTCAGTAGTTCATAAAGTTTCCTAAATAGATAAATAGCTCAAAAGTTCAATAAGTTTCCAAAAATAGATCACAAAACGTTGTATGTAAGTTCAAGCGCGTAAAAACAGTTTCACATAAAAGATATTGTTCACAAAATTATTTTGATCTCATGTTTCCCCCAAAAAGAGTACTTAAATTGTAAGAGTAAGGAGGGGTGTAACTCACGGATGGCGAAGACAAAGAACTCGGGAATCGGTCGGAGCGGGAGCCAGAAATCACGGGTCGCCTAATAATACCAAGATAGTCCAATTATTATTATCTTATTATGTTATATACTTAAGATAATATAAATAAGTTTTTAATTAAACTTTAAGTGTCAAGGTTAAGTATTGTCCAAAATAGTCCCGAAACGGTGAAAGTTACGTTTGTGTCCAAAAGTCCAATTTTAATGTTTATTATTATTATGTTACAAGCAACTTTGGTCGCTGAATTGATTTGGACTTTTCTAATGAAATTTGGGCAGCGCTTCCGCGCCCAATCTTCATATCCAAAAATCCAATCCCCAATTCTGCTCACAAATGCCTATAACACGATATCATATATATATAGGAGTTCATTTAAGTCCAAAATAGTCCATCAAAAGTCACCAATATATATTTATTTTCCAACTCGGTCCCAAAATAGAATTTTCCGAAATGTCAGCAAGTCAAACAAGTCCAAAACGTCAAAATAAAGCAAATCGGGAAAAATCAGTCAGGCCTGTGCGCCGTTTTGACCTTTAGGACGACGCACAGAACCAGTTTTTCACCCCGCTGCGTCGTCCTGGTCATAGGGACGGCGCACGGGTCGTGTTCTCGGGACTTTTCGATCAAAACGACTATTTTGGCCACGGATTTCAACATGCAATTGGTCTAGACTTAATAAAACTTCATTTCCAGTGTATCCAAAGTGTTTTTATTCATAAAAACATAGATCTAAACAATATTTCGGTTAAAACTCGTTTTTGTACATAAAACGTTATAAATCTTTGTAAAAACTTATTTTAGATCCATAGATCATCCATGCAAGTTGTTATTTATATAAAAACAGTAAGTAAAAAGAAATCTACCGGTGGAAATCGCTTGGATGATGATTTGGTGATGTTTGAGCTCCGAAAATCTTTACAAAAATGGTCCCTTACCGAAATTTCTTGGTTCCTTTTGTTTCTTTGGATGTTTTGGACGATTTTAATGGATAGAAATTGGTGTTTGATGGCTGTAAATCACTGGAAAGGGGGAGGTTCTTGGGAGGATTTGAGAGGAAGTGTGTGTGTTTTTGTTTAAAGTTTGTAAAAATGAAATAAGAAAAGAAAAATGAAAAGGAAATAAAGAGAAGTAATGATGTATGCCTTGGGACTGCTATGTAGCAGTAAATGATGGTTGAAAATCGTTTGGGATTGGTTTAAGTTTTGGTGGAATCGAGACATGCAAAATTTTCAAAAATATTAGGAGTTAGTCCTCTAGGACGGCGCACAAGGTTTGTGCGCCGTTCTGGACCAGTTTTGTAACAAAATTTTGATTTTTGCTGTTTTTGTTATTTTTGAGTTATTGTTTCGTTGGACCTTTACGTTAACTAAAAGTTCTTAATTATGTTACATTATGAACTTAGGAAAGTTCATTAGGTGTTTCTTGGTATTAGGACTTCTATAAATTGATTCCGGTTGTGATTCCGAACGAGCGCGTTTCCGGTAAAGGTTCAATCTAGAGATACAATAGACGAAACGGGAGACATAGAACGTAAAGAGCGCCTGAAATTTGACGGTTGTCACAAGAAGTATCTATTTATGGCAAGTTTTCAAAAATAGTAATGTTTTCCAAAATCAGTAAGTATGGAAATGAATTTCATTTCTCGTAAATCATTTCTTTCCAAAATTGTTTTTGGTTGAGCTTTACTTTCCCCCGATTTATTAAACGAAAAGAGTAGTAAAGTACAGGCGATGGACTCACCTTATCGAGAAAGCGATAAATACTCGAACTGTGTGTGTATGAAGTAAGTACGTAGGTCAAAAATAAAGTCCTCACTAGACCTAGAGGTACGCTAGATAAATGTAGTAATATACATAAGTATGGGAATAAACAGGTTTTAGACTTTAGATACACCGACACAATTTTCAGCGAATACATGTGTTCGTTTAAACAAAAATATGTAGAGTTATAGGAAGAATTAGACGATGAATAATATATATTTAAAAACTAGAATCAGATGGATACATTTTAGACAAAGAGTTTGATACAAAAGATTTTGTTATGAAAAAGATATGGTCAAGACAAAACTTACTAAACAATCTGTCCAAAAATATGGTTTTGTATAAGTTGAGTTTTAACACGTTTTAAAGTCGTATAATTTATGCGTAAACAAGATAATCATTTTTATGAAATTTTAGACCTGTTATAAACCAAAAATAAACCTTTTAAAATATGTTTAAGCGTGTCTAAGTGGTTACAAAATTTGAATTACCAATACCTAAAAAAAAGTATCGTTTAAAAACTCAGATTTGACCAACGTTCACTAAAGTTAAGTTTCTGAGAGTTCTAAAAATAATTAGAGGACGAGGTTTATATTTTCAAAAAGTAAGTTCCGAGAAATACAACGAGGAATCAACATTAATCTAAGAAGCATCTGTTATGACCAAGATATGATCAGAACAAGTTTTAAATATTAAACGACCACGTAAATTTACCAACACATCCAGATCATGAATTTGAAATATAAACAAGGACTAAATCTTTTAAAATCTCCATATATACTCTTTCAAAACCACACAACAAGTTAGCCCATAATCGGATATAAAAACTCAGTTAAAATAGTTTTAGTCTTATTAATAGTGCTTGGTTACTATTGCTGCTAAGTACTGCTTACTGTTAATACGACATGAAGATAGTTACTACGGTTAAAGACAAGCATTCAAGTTACTACTGTTGTTACTACGGAAGATGTTTATTACTACTGCCCGCTGCTGTTTCTACTACTTGAAGATAATTAAAGAATTATCTTGATCCGCAAGTTTAGCATTACAAATAGAATAGATTTGTAATTGGTTTAGACGTTTCCTATTTTAGACAGGTTAGCCTCAAGGTCTATAAATATAGATCTATGTAGAAAGATGTGACAACCGTCAAATTCTAGGTACAATTTATGCTCTATGTCTCTCTTATTGTCTACCGTTACCTTTAACTGATAAATAGCCGGATACGCGACAGTGTCGGAATCACCTCCGGAATCAAATTATATAAGTCCTAATACCAAGAAAACACCTATTGAACTTTCCTAAGTTCATAACTAATCATAATTAAGAACTTTCGATTAACAAAAAGGTCCAACGAAGCAATAACGTAAAAACGAAAAATCAGAAATCCGGAAAACAGCCCGGTGCGCAGCACCCCTTGCTGGGTGCGCAGCACCTGGCTCCAGACTTTTCAAAAATATTACAGTTTTAGTCCTTTGCTCGTTTTTACCACCCACCACCCATTTTGACCAATAGAAAACGCCCCTTTTCTGCAAATACACTGTCCCAAGGCCAGAATTGTTACCCCCCATACCCCATTATTCATTTACTTTTCATTTTACTTTCATTTTTAATCAAAACTAAAAACACACACACACTTATTCTCTCAAGATTTCTCTCAAAAACCCCTCTATTTCCAGTAACTCCAGCCTTGTAAACACCATTTCCATCCACTAAAAACGTTTTGGATCATCAAGGAAAGCAAGGAGTGTTATTATTTCGAAAAAGGACCACGGTTGTAAAGATTTTTGGAGCTAGATTCCGACCAAAACTCATCATCCAAGCTTTTCCTTCGGTAGATTTCTTTATCTTTATTATTCTTACACAAATATTCAATTGCATGGAAGATCCAACGGTTGAAAATGTATTTTTATACAAATCTTTGACTTTCATGGTCAAAAACGTTTTTAAACCGAAACACTCTTTAAATCCACAAATCTGAGAATAAAAATATTTTAGAAACTGTTGAAATGCTGTCTTGAATGATATTTACTAATTGCATGTACAATCTAAACAACAAAAACGAATATTTGTAGAGATTATGTCATTTTTATATAAAAACGATTTTGTCTAAATAGCACCTAGATCTATGATTTTGTGGCTAAAAGTTGTTTAGAAACTGTGAAAACATTATATTATAAGAATCTACTGGTTGCATGTCGAAATCTTTAAGTCACAAAACGTTTTTAGCAAGAAAAACACAAAACAAGAATCGGGACAGCAGCTGGTGCGCAGCACCAGTGCTCTGGTGCGCAGCACCGGGCTGCTGTTCCCCCGAAATTTGTCGTTTTAACTCGTTTTAAGATCATGGTTATATTCTGGACTTTTACCGCTATCATTTTTAGACTGAGATAAATAAAACTAATAACATTGGTGACTAGTATTGGACTCTTTGGACTATTTGAACTATATTATGTATATAATCGTGTTTTAGGTGATTTGTGAGCGGAAGTGACGATATAATTTTTGGGCATGAAATTTGGGCGCGGAAGCGCTGCCCAAATTTCCCTAGAAATTATAAAATCACTTCAGTAAGCAAAAGCACTTAAGACGTAATAACCAAAAACAATAACCTTTCGGACTAAATGCAACGTTAATCGCTTCGGACCAAATTTTCGGAATAATATTGGATTTAACACTTAATTACAATCAAAAGTTACATAATCTCTTATATCATATATAAGACCATAATAATGTAACAACTCATTAAACTACCTTGGTATTATTAGGCAATCTGTGATTCCCGGCTTTCATACTCCGGCCGAGTTTCCGAGTCCTCGATCTCTTCGCAATCCGTGAGTTACACCCCTCTCTACTCTTACATTTTAAGTATTCTTTTGGGGGAAACATGAGATCAAACCTTTTGTAAACTTTGACTTATGAAACTTTGACTTTTGACTTATTAAACTTTGACTTTGACTTTATCAAAACTTTGACATTGAAACGTCTACTTAGTTTCTTATGCGTAAAACATTTCTTTCTCTATTTATAACTATTGTTTCGTCTCTTTAACTCAACTATTTATTGATACTTGTATGCGTAACCGACCCTTGATGGAACTATAACACGTTCTTAAGTGATGTTGATTCTCTCTCTTTTAAAATAGAATTACATAGTGCCCAATTATTCTTTAGTTTCTCTCTTACACACTATTAACTACTTAGCCGTATAGTAATTATGGGTATCGATACTTAGGAAAGAACCGTTCCTTGCTTAGATGGCAGTCTAAGTACATATTACTGAGTTTCTCTCTTTTAACTTCCCGTTTGAGAGGCGGGGAGTTGGGGCCGCACGGTTGATAATCGGATTAGTGTGAACACTTAAGTTATAGATGCCAAGAGGTTGATACAAGAAATCTATTTAGTTACTTACGCATAACTTATAAATTTTTAGCGATTGTTATCCGCTTCTACTGTTTGACTAAATTTGATTTAATTTGGTCTTTACAAACTTAGGGCACCGATTCGCCCGTTACTTAGATTTTTAAAGTATATAATCCTTTAAGCGACTTTTCTCCGCTAATCTCCTTTATGGTAAATTCTACTTTTATATACTTTACTTACACTTTGATCGTACTTAAACTTATTTGAAATTAATTTATTCTTGAATTTTAAGTACTTGATTTTATCTTGAAACTCTGTGATCCCGAACGTCTCTTGAGCTTTTATAAAACCTTGAATTCGTTTCGGACTCTTATAAACTTTTAAATTGAACTTTTCTTCAATTCATAAACTGTAACTCACTCACTACGTTTTCGTAGTCGACACTTTATCTCATGTTTCAGGAAACTAAGCGTAAGTTATGAAGTGCATTGCTCTGGCGGGTCAAGCTAGTTATGTGAAGAGTAATGCGGGAAAAGACCTTTGATACTTGGGAATTTTATTAAAATACGTTGTTATGTATTGTCGTTTTATACTCATGGAACTTGGTTGTATTTTCGAACATGGTTACCTTTTAATCTCAATTTATATAACTTGAACCGTTGACTTTTGGTATAACTCGTGAAATGATTCTTTGCTCTTCACATTCCGTGTTTCCGCTTTAGCGGGGTGTGACAGACTTGGTATCAGAGCACGGGTTATAGTGAAAACGGTTTTAAAAATTTTTCAAAAAGTTTTCGAAACCAAAACTATAACCAAGGCTTTTCAGAAAAATCATTTTCGGGTTCAAACTTTAGTATATTATTTTCCGCAATTGCATGATTATCTTTTCAACTATGCGTGACTTGATCAAACCCGTAGTTCAAATGAATTATGCAAGAACGGAAAAGGAAATTGCTATCGTTAACGGTTTTTGGGTCTAAAAATTCTCGGTCTTATCAATTCCCGATTCTCACATAACTGACCCGTGCATGCAATTTAATTATGTGTTTCCTATTTCTAGTTTTCCCCGTACTCGTGTAACTCGATGTTCGCAGATTCGTCACGTCTCAGTACTCCCGTTCGCGATCACTTTTTCGATCTCAGTCACGATTCCCTCCCGAGCCGTTTCCCCATTGCGCGAACCTTCAAAGGGCCACACGACCTCCGAGAGTCAACGTCACCAGACGACCGACCCGACGGAGGATACGTCGATGGCGAGCAGCAGCAGTAGCGGATCCAGCCCGAGGACTGTACTACCCCTTCCTCCACCAGCGCCCGCTACAGCATCGCCACCGTCCTAAGGGCCTCACCCTAGGTTGACCGCGCGTATACAGTTCATCCACCCTGGCCGTCTGCCTGATCGGATTACCGGATAACAGTCCTATCCGTCTCAACCCACTCCTCTCCATATACCGACCATGGATTGGTACCATTGGGAACGCCAGTTCCTAGAGGAGAGACGACGTGCCAAGGAGGCCAGACTCTCCCGACCTATGATTTCACCTTCCATTCAGCCTCCCTCGCCGGCCGCATTCTTCCACTTCCACCGAGAGGTGCGGGGACTTTGCAAGGAGACCCAGGAACAAGGGCTCCTCACAGCGAAGTCACCGATGTTGCGCATCAGTTTCCGAGCAGTCGTTGCGAATCATCGCATCGACCCAGCCACGACACGAACTGTGCAGCGTCTCGTTGGGACGTGTTTGATCATGGGGACTCTATTGGCGTCATTGGCCGCTAAGATTTTCCAGGAAGGCATCATCAATCGGGTTCCTTGGTATTTGTAACCAAAGGCTTGAGTTGTAACTTTCCCCTTGAACACAGACCCAAGGCCGTTCTTATGCATTGTTTCCTTGTATCGTACGCATACTCTTCTCTCTTTCTTAATCCGAACTATGTTATCGACTCTTAGTATTATTATTAATGGAAATTCTCTACCTTTATAGCGTCTATACTACTCGCCGTTCTCCGTGTGAACCCGGACATTCGTCGTTGAACCATTCTATTGTATTCGCTTAATCATCAATCGTGCATGTACTAATTATCCGTTCATATTACCTCCGGTGTATCGTCACTATCAAAAACTCTAGCACCCTGAGTTAAATTCTTCCCACAATTCCTACTCGTGCGCCCTAAACTAACTTCCTCCTTTCCAATGTGTGGAACCCATGGCCGGCCCGAAGAGAAGCACGCGGTTGACCTTATGGCTGAGACAGATAACTGCGCAGTTCA
>CAJVGC010000590.1:67514903-67540004 GCA_910822075.1 Senecio squalidus | reverse complement strand
CTAAGGAAAGCCGAGTTCAAGACATTCCTGTGTCAAGGACCGCCCAGAGTCTTCCCTAAGGATTTTTCCTGGGTAAACCGCCGCACTGACAAGTTGAATTCCGTATAGACCTCGTTCCTGGCACAACAACCGGTCGCCAAGACACCATGCCGTCTGGCACCACTCGAAAATGCAAAAGCTGCCAAAGCAACTGCAAGAATTTCTAAACCATGACCTGTCCGCTCAAGTTTCGCCCCCTGGCGAGCCGCGAGTTCCCCTAGCAACAAGAAAGACGATCCCTCCGCCTGTACATCCATTATAAGCGAACCTAACGAGCTGACCGACAAGAACCGATAATCACCCCGAGGATCGACGACCTATTCGAGTAAGTTGCTGGAGGCAACTTGCATCTCAAAAGGTAGACCTCCGCCCAGATTTATCATCAGGTTTCGTGTCAGAAAAACCGGCATTCCTAAGACCGCAGTCGAACTCGATACGGACATTACGGATTCCCGTCATGCCAGTTGAGCCTAGTCAACACACCAACAGTATTCAATGGATCTAATGAATAGAGTGTGTAGGCCATATTCGTAATCGTATTCATAAACGACTTTCTCATATACTCCAGGAACAAGGAAAATCACGTGAAACAACCTTAAGCTCATTCTAGGACTCCCCAGAACGTTGGAAATCGTACGCCAAATTCTCAAGGCGTAAATTTGGGCTCCGAGAAATACCTCTCCCTGATCATGTTATCAACCATGAAGGAATTCGACTCAGACTAGGCGTAACCCACTGCATCAATGGCCGACCTGAAACCCCAGAATCCGAGAATCTTCGTAAACTCCTTTTGACGCGGCCACCGATCTCGATGTTCCATCCATCCAGAATCCGACGTGTTGTACGAGGAGCCCCGTGAATATTGAAGGTGGCCAGGCTACGAAAAAGGATACCGCCTTGCACATAACCAAGTGCCTCATCTCACCCCAAAGTCAAGCGAAATAATCAAAACCCCTCTCCTCATCACCGCCGATAAGGATGGTCGATTTGCGCCCCTCCCCTTTGGAGTGCCCTCCAGAGAATCGCTCGACTAGACCTCATCACCGCATACCACCCTCCGGCCGATGGTCAGAGCTAAAGGACGATCCAAACGCTTGATGAAATGCGGGGAGCGCAGGTAGTTGTCTTCGAAGGAAGCCGAGATACTCACCTCTCCCAAGTTCACCTATGACAACGACTTCATGCCAGCATCCCAGAGCTAACTTCCAGATATCTATTTGGACCGCAAGGTCGGTCACCGCCCTGTTGGCTGAAGCTAACGATTGACGACTTGCAAGGTCCGAACGCTTCCTTTCACCCGTGGAAGAACCGAAAGTATCCCGTACCCGTCAGAAAAGCTACGTAACCAACCAGAAGAAAACCCCCCGGCCCCAGATGGCAATAGAGTACCTCCAAGGTTCGCCATGGGAAGGGATAGCCTGCTTCCTGGAGACGCGGCTGACTGAGCCCTAGGTAAACCCAGTCCAAACTAAGTCTTAGGACGTGTTAGGCGACCAGCTCATCGCCTTCAGCCCCACCTGAGATCCTACATACATATTTCCATGTCTCACCCTCGAGGGGCACCTATCTGATGAGACCATCGTCAACCCCCTCGACAAGGTCAAAATCGACGCCGAACTCAAACTCTTTGATGAACCGCTTAAGTTTGTTGACCGGAAGGTCAAACAACCCAGGCAAGTCTTTCATCCATCATCAAGTCTCAGTGGAGATTCTCGACGTGGTCCCGATCTCACATGGAGACGTGAGGACCAAATCCGTCAGGAATATCCCCATCGGTTCTAGAACATTCCTCCATGATGGTACGAACTAAATTTCGGGACGAAATTTCTTTCAACCCGGGGAGACTGTGACAACCGTCAAATTCTAGGTACAATTTATGCTCTATGTCTCTCTTATTGTCTACCGTTACCTTTAACTGATAAATAGCCGGATACGCGACAGTGTCGGAATCACCTCCGGAATCAAATTATATAAGTCCTAATACCAAGAAAACACCTATTGAACTTTCCTAAGTTCATACTAATCAAACTTTCGATTAACAAAAAGGTCCAACGAAGCAATAACGTAAAAACGAAAAATCAGAAATCCGGAAAACAGCCCGGTGCGCAGCACCCCTTGCTGGGTGCGCAGCACCTGGCTCCAGACTTTTCAAAAATATTACAGTTTTAGTCCTTTGCTCGTTTTTACCACCCACCACCCATTTTGACCAATAGAAAAACGCCCCTTTTCTGCAAATACACTGTCCCAAGGCCAGAATTGTTACCCCCCATACCCCATTATTCATTTACTTTTCATTTTACTTTCATTTTTAATCAAAACTAAAAACACACACACACTTATTCTCTCAAGATTTCTCTCAAAAACCCCTCTATTTCCAGTAACTCCAGCCTTGTAAACACCATTTCCATCCACTAAAAACGTTTTGGATCATCAAGGAAAGCAAGGAGTGTTATTATTTCGAAAAAGGACCACGGTTGTAAAGATTTTTGGAGCTAGATTCCGACCAAAACTCATCATCCAAGCTTTTAGATTTCTTTATCTTTACTATTCTTACACAAATATTCAATTGCATGGAAGATCCAACGGTTGAAAATGTATTTTTATACAAATCTTTGACTTTCATGGTCAAAAACGTTTTTAAACCGAAACACTCTTTAAATCCACAAATCTGAGAATAAAAATATTTTAGAAACTGTTGAAATGCTGTCTTGAATGATATTTACTAATTGCATGTACAATCTAAACAACAAAAACGAATATTTGTAGAGATTATGTCATTTTTATATAAAAACGATTTTGTCTAAATAGCACCTAGATCTATGATTTTGTGGCTAAAAGTTGTTTAGAAACTGTGAAAACATTATATTATAAGAATCTACTGGTTGCATGTCGAAATCTTTAAGTCACAAAACGTTTTTTAGCAAGAAAAACACAAAACAAGAATCGGGACAGCAGCTGGTGCGCAGCACCAGTGCTCTGGTGCGCAGCACCGGGCTGCTGTTCCCCCGAAATTTGTCGTTTTAACTAGATCATGGTTATATTCTGGACTTTTACCGCTATCATTTTTAGACTGAGATAAATAAAACTAATAACATTGGTGACTAGTATTGGACTCTTTGGACTATTTGAACTATATTATGTATATCATCGTGTTTTAGGTGATTTGTGAGCGGAAGTGACGATATAATTTTTGGGCATGAAATTTGGGCGCGGAAGCGCTGCCCAAATTTCCCTAGAAATTATAAAATCACTTCAGTAAGCAAAAGCACTTAAGACGTAATAACCAAAAACAATAACCTTTCGGACTAAATGCAACGTTAATCGCTTCGGACCAAATTTTCGGAATAATATTGGATTTAACACTTAATTACAATCAAAAGTTACATAATCTCTTATATCATATATAAGAACATAATAATGTAACAACTCATTAAACTACCTTGGTATTATTAGGCAATCTGTGATTCCCGGCTTTCATACTCCGGCCGAGTTTCCGAGTCCTCGATCTCTTCGCAATCCGTGAGTTCCTCTCTACTCTTGCATTTTAAGTATTCTTTTGGGGGAAACATGAGATCAAACCTTTTGTAAACTTTGACTTATGAAACTTTGACTTTTGACTTATTAAACTTTGACTTTGACTTTATCAAAACTTTGACATTGAAACGTCTACTTAGTTTCTTATGCGTAAAACATTTCTTTCTCTATTTATAACTATTGTTTCGTCTCTTTAACTCAACTATTTATTGATACTTGTATGCGTAACCGACCCTTGATGGAACTATAACACGTTCTTAAGTGATGTTGATTCTCTCTCTTTTAAAATAAAATTACATAGTGCCCAATTATTCTTTAGTTTCTCTCTTACACACTATTAACTACTTAGCCGTATAGTAATTATGGGTATCGATACTTAGGAAAGAACCGTTCCTTGCTTAGATGGCAGTCTAAGTACATATTACTGAGTTTCTCTCTTTTAACTTCCCGTTTGAGAGGCGGGGAGTTGGGGCCGCACGGTTGATAATCGGATTAGTGTGAACACTTAAGTTATAGATGCCAAGAGGTTGATACAAGAAATCTATTTAGTTACTTACGCATAACTTATAAATTTTTAGCGATTGTTATCCGCTTCTACTGTTTGACTAAATTTGATTTAATTTGGTCTTTACAAACTTAGGGCACCGATTCGCCCGTTACTTAGATTTTTAAAGTATATAAATCCTTTAAGCGACTTTTCTCCGCTAATCTCCTTTATGGTAAATTCTACTTTTATATACTTTACTTACACTTTGATCGTACTTAAACTTATTTGAAATTAATTTATTCTTGAATTTTAAGTACTTGATTTTATCTTGAAACTCTGTGATCCCGAACGTCTCTTGAGCTTTTATAAAACCTTGAATTCGTTTCGGACTCTTATAAACTTTTAAATTGAACTTTTCTTCAATTCATAAACTGTAACTCACTCACTACGTTTTCGTAGTTGACACTTTATCTCATGTTTCAGGAAACTAAGCGTAAGTTATGAAGTGCATTGCTCTGGCGGGTCAAGCTAGTTATGTGAAGAGTAATGCGGGAAAAGACCTTTGATACTTGGGAATTTTATTAAAATACGTTGTTATGTATTGTCGTTTTATACTCATGGAACTTGGTTGTATTTTCGAACATGGTTACCTTTTTAATCTCAATTTATATAACTTGAACCGTTGACTTTTGGTATAACTCGTGAAATGATTCTTTGCTCTTCACATTCCGTGTTTCCGCTTTAGCGGGGTGTGACAAAAGAGAAACACGTTGTATTGATTAATATTTTTTCAATATAATTGAGGCTTAATATTCTACATTCATTATTGTTATTGGATGTTTATCATTATACAATATTTATTTGTTCAACAAACTTTTAATATCAATGTATTCATCCGCTGCTGAACTTCCTTGATAATCAAGATCTTGGTTTAATCATACTTTGGGTTACATAGTCTAAACGATCCAGGTAATATCCATTCTTTTATATTAATCGTTAAATATCGTTAATTTTTAGTTTAAACTTTTGCTTTTTGGGTTACTTTTTTCTTTTTAAATATTTGGCTACCTTTACTTTTATGTTATGGTATTAAAAGAAAGTATTTACATTTTAGTTTCGCTTATTTGTTGTGTTAGGTTTAGCTAACTTTTTTTAGGTTACATTATTTTTTTAACTTATACTATTAAATGAAATAGTTATGTATCGGTTTCGATTGATTGTTGATTTTTAATTTTACATTTTCATTTTTTTATTACGTTTTTCTAAATTTTCTTAATTTTAGGCTGTTGCTTTTTTTAGGTTATCGACTAAATGTAAGTTTTACCCACGACAACGCGCGAGCATAAGTTTGGTCCCACCAGCCAGCCAACCTGCTTAATTTTTTTTGTTTTTAAAATTAGACTATTAAATAAGGTTACTATTCGTTATTTTCCATTGATCGTTAACTTTTAATTTAAACATTTTCTTTTTTTACGTTTGTTCTTTTCAAATTTTTAATTATCTTTTATATTTTGTTTTATACTATTAAATAAAATAATAACTTCTTTATTTCAACTATTTGTTGATTTTTTATATTGGCTTATATTTTTAGATTATGTTGTTTTTTAAGGTTAGACTATAGATAAAATAATTATGTATTGATTTAGATTGATTTGATTTTTAGTTTTATATTTTCTTTGGTTATATTTTTTAATTTTTGTTAATTTTAAATTATTGCTTTTGTTTTTTATATCTTAATATATAATAAAAGAGAGGCCTAAAATGCCACTTGGCAAAATAATAGCCATTAGATGGAAATCCAATTTTAATTTGAACCATTAGATCATTTTGATGATGTCATCATTAATAATTTCGTTTTAACCCTTTTACTTTAAATAATTTAACCCTTATTTTAAATAGTAATAATTAAATAAAAGTAATTAACCTTTCTATTTTAAATAGCATAACACTTGTATTTTAAATTAATTCTAAAGAATACAAAACATATTTTTTCTTCACACACATACACATTTTTAGTATAAAAAGAAACTAAAATATTTTTATTGTTTTACGGGTGTTTTGCATATAAACGGAAAACATATCATATTAAAAAATTATTTTGTTTTCTTTTGTTCTATTTATCCAATATTTTTAGTTTTTTCATATATTATAAAGAGAAAATAGAATTATTTTATTGTTTACGAGTGTTTTGGATATAAACGAAAAACATATCATATAAAAAAATCTTATGTTTTTTTTTTCTTCTATTTACGCAATATTTTTAGTTTTTTATATATTATAATTATTTTATATTTAATAAGGTTTTTTCCGAATTACATAGTAATTTTTTTTTAACTTTATAATTGCTAAAATAATCATTTTGTCTACATAACTAATAGCTTTCGATTAATCTTTTCATATAAGTTATATGTTATTTGTTAACATTATATATTTTTTGATATAATTGTCCGCATAACTAATAGCTTTCTATTAATCTTTCCAGACAACATGTGTATAAACATAAAAATATATATGTATTATACGTATAACATTATTTTCTCATAATAAATTAAAATTTATATAAACATAAAATTTATAATTCAATTTTTATTTTTTTTTCGCGCTATCGCGGGACAATAATCTAGTATATATTAAAATATAAGTTTTAAACTCGTAACGCGCTATTATAAAAACTCATTAGAGAAAACATATTTTTTATTAAAATGGTGGGTTTGACTTGATTTAAAGCCAACCAACAAAAAAGTAGTAAAATACAAGGAAAGTTACAGAGAACATCCACTATATCATAGGCTTAATTATTATCAGATTTGTTTAGTAGGATAAGAAGCCATTTTATAAAGCCCACACATCCCTTCAGTTTTCCCAATCTTCCTCTTCATCCTTATGTAACCCTTCTCTCCCCATTTGGCTCCCCAAGAGTTCCTCACAATTACATAATCCACTCCTTTACTTGTTCCGTAACCAACGGCCGCTACTCCATGATCCAAATCAGTCCCACAGTGTCCATCAAATACACCCTGCATGCACAACGAATGTTAAGGTAATTACTTATTCAATTCGTTTGTGTGAATCCGTTAAACAAATTTCAAGACATACCCCGCTGTAGAATTGGAAGTCCCGACCTGAAGCATCGATTGCCACACTAATGGGCTGGTTTGCAAGTGCTTTCAAGAAACTATCTTCATTGTTTTGAGGTACATCATGATAACCACTAATCGTCACTGTTTCCGATACATCCTGAGGAAATAAATAACGGATTTAGAAAAGTTAAAAAATATATGTTCCCTGCGTAGAAGAGTGCAATTTGTGATTAATACGCTTTCGTGTGTGAACAGATTTTCTATGTTGATGGAAAATGACCAAGTTCTTAGTTTCATAAGTAATACAAATCTGAATATTGATTATTACTCACAATGGATCATGTTATATGTAGTTATAACATGTAAAACAAAGTTTTTATAATTAATGACAAATTTCATTTTTATGTAGTTATAATTCCAATGTTCGAATTTACCCTCTTTGCATCGCAAGTTCCTTCACTCATGATATAAGGATACTCTTCTTCCTTATGAAGCCCACCATTTTGCACTATGAAAGAGAATGCATAGTCCATCAATCCTCCATTGCAACCATAATTAAAACTTGTATCACAATCAATTAACTCTTGCTCCGACAACTCTGTTAAGTTACCAGTCACTATTTGGTTTATACCCTCCACTGCAGCAACAGTTGAAAATGCCCAACAACTGCCTGCGTACATTTTCATATCCATCAACAACAATATCATATTAGAAATATATTTTTCACTTAAAGGCAATGATGAGTGATCAAGCAGGGATGGCCTAGTAGGTGCAGTCTTCCCTTTAGTAACTTTTTTACCATAAACTTTAAATGGTTTTCGTCCCAAAAAAGAAAAGTTAGATTGGTTTTTTTTTTCATAAATGTGACTCATTGAAAACTTTATCTGGTCTGGCTAGTGCTTTCATTATACTCACCGCATGAACCCTGGTTCTTGACTGGTACAACTGCTCCTTTCTTTCTCCAGTCCACAGACTTTGGGAGATCCACGAAGTCTCGATAAGTGAACTCTTCAGGAGACTGCTCTCTCCCTTCTGGCAACTCACCCTTAAGCCCCAAGAACATTTTCTTGAATTCTTCATGAGTCAAGTCAGCAAACTTTTTGCTTATTCGTTTCGTCAATATGCTTCAAGTTGTCCTTAAAGATCTCAAACCTATGTAGCTTTTCTTCTAGTGACTCGTAAAACTTTCCGTGTTTTGAGAGCCATGATTCGAAGAGGTTAATAACCTTATCGATGCACGTCAAATCCTCAGGAGCGTACCCCACGATTGAGAATTCTTGGGCTAGAGTTGAACAAGCAAAAAGTGCAAGGAAAAACACAAAAAGGGATGTCTTTTGGGGAAAGAAGAAAAATGTCATTTTGTTTAGATGGATTGAATGAAGAATATGAGTGATAAATGTTCGTTTATATAGTGCATTTTGGCACACATTGCTTTCAAGCTAAGTTGTTTCAATATATTTAAGTATTAAAGTTTGCTTCTTTTTGGCGATCTTTTGATCCAAGCATGTCTCCTAGGATTATTAAAACCAGAAAGCAGGTCAAAGATGTGTATGAATTGATGACGTCGATCGTTCACTTTGTTACATTTTGTTCGGAACGAACATCAGCTAGAAAAATATATGATCATGGTTCAAAAAATAAAATGAAAAAGACAAAACGTACGTCTACATTCAAAAAAGTATATGAACTTTCCAATAAATATTCTGATGAAGGTTACACCTATTTGAAAAGTGTAGAGATTTAGGTACGTAGTTTTGGTAAATTGTGTGGATTTATATAATTGTTCCTTACCACCCCTTTAGTTAAAATTCTGGAGGTTTTTATAATTTGTGGCTATTTTTAAGTAATGCATTTTAATGAGTTTCTTTACATTTTGTGTGTCAAGATTTAACATCATTGGTCACTACAAAACTGCTGAATACTATTCCCTCCGTTCCAAACAAGTACTCGGTAATAAGAAAGGTGTGGTTAATGAAGTGAATTTTCGTTAGATTATCCATTCTGCCCCTGCATTAAAGACATTGGTTATTTTTTTCAGTTTAAAAAAGTAAAAGTTTTAAAGGACAAAACAGAAAGTTGCTACATTTTAGTTTTCCATATTTAAAAACACAACAAATATTTTGAAAGAAACGTAAATAAAAAGGTTACAAGTTATATCAATCAAAAGTTTATCATTAATAGTTTACTTCAATTAGTGATGAAAAGTTTATCATTAATAGTTTACTTCAATTAGTGATGAAGAGGCATATCGGATTAAGACCTATGTAAAGTCGTTTTCAAAAAAGACCTATGTAAAGTGAGCTACTGCACAGGGTCTACAATTTTTAAACCCGTTTGCTATGTATAAATTGAACCAAATAGCATGGTCCAAGTCTAATCCAGTGTATATGTTTAATATTGTATTTAAGATCATAAGAAAATAAAATAAAGTATAATAACTTCAAATTCAAGAATTCAGTCTTTATTTCATCATCGGAAGCATTAGCCAAGACACTCAATCAATTAATCACACGTATTCATTACTTTTGTTTTTGCAATATTTAATAGAATTAAGATTTATAATTTTGCTATAAATAAGGTATAGATTTTCCAGGTCCATATTTTTTCAACGGGAACCATTTACTTATTGAAGAGTGTTAATTATAAGAAGTTTAAATATGAAATTAAAACGCTTTTAGGACTATCGATTTACATAAACATTTATTGACTTATTAGTAGTTATTATTACATCATTATTATTTTTTCTTTTCACATATATACGCCCTACTTTCAGGTATAAGTGCAACAAAACCGGTTTTAAATGGTCTTCGGTTAAAAAAAATCCAGTTAAAAAAAAACCGGTTTTAATCGATTTCGGTTAAACCGGTTTTTTTGAAATCGGTTTTTTCGGTTAAAAATGTTCGGAATCGGTTTTTTCGGTTTTGAACCGGTTTTTTAATCGGTTTTTTTTTGGGTTCTTTTCGGATTCTAAATTGGAAAAAATATAAAATATAAACATAACTTTTATTTCAATTTTAAATAATACAATTACAACTAAAAATATAAAACACAAACATAAGTTTTATTACAATTTTGATACAATCGATCGTGTGGTAAAGTATATCGAGCTTCGGCCAAAACGAAACAAAATTATCCACAACCAATAAAATGTGTGAAATCATACTTTACGATTGTTACCTTTGATGTGAACTTATTAAAATTTTAAGAGTCTGCAACTTTTTCATTTTTGAAAACAAACTTCCGATTATGCTTCAACCATTTTATATAAACAAAATCTTGTTAAAAACTTCAAAATGAAAAATAAAAAACTAGTAAAACTTGTTATATTTATTTTGTTGTGAAAAAAACCCTCAATACTAACATACTTTATCAAAAGGGATTCACCACCAACAAAACATAAAATAAGAAAAAACAAAAAGACAAAAAGAAAAGTGAAAATGTATGTCACGATCTACTGTCCAACCACCGCAACCACCATCTCCAAACAAAAGTGAAAATCTCTCTTTCTTCCACCATTGATCTCCACCACAACCACCATCTCCGCCGTTATCTCCGTCCCCAACCTTCAAATCTCCAAATCTTCAAATCTTCAAATCTTCAAATCCACAACAAAAGTGAAAAACTCCACCACCATCTCCGCCGTCATCTCCGTCACCAACCTAACAAACCCAGATCTCCAAAACCTTCAAATCCTCCAACGGATCTATGGAAAAAACCGGTTTTAACCGGTTTTTGAAATTAACCGGTTTTAACCGGTTTAAAAACCGAAATAACACGATTTCCACTACAATATTTAACAGGTGTAAACCGGTTCGATTTCTACTACTCGGTTTCCGTTATTGGAAAATCGGGTTCTCAAAAAACCGGTTTCGGTTTTGCTTCCAGGTCGAAAAAAACCCGGTTATCAGGTTGCATCTATACTTTCAGGTAATGACATAGGGCCTATAAAATTGATGGGACGGCCGTGTGAAAAGGAAAGCATATTAATTAGTTTCATGATATTACCACATCTAATAAATTCTTAGAAATCTATTAACTCCAAAATTAAAACCAGTATAAGGCAAAGAATATCAAAATGATAAAAAACGACAAGAAAAAGGAATTAAATATGAAGTAGGTTATTGGGAAATTAACCTTAATCTAAGATAGGTAAAACACCTTTATAATGATGATATTTGGAAATTATTAATTTTAAATATACTATTAAAATATATAACTATTTATAAAGTATTTCTTATTTTCTTAAAGTTATATTTTAAGAAGAAAATTATTAATATATCCTTATTATTTTTATTAAATTATGTATTTGAATATATCATCATACTTTAATGTTGTTTCCATATTGTATTTAATGAAATATATATATATATATATATATATATATATATATATATATATATATATATATATATATATATATATATTATATATATATATATATATATATATATATATATATATATATATATACTAGTATAGCACCCGCGCGGTGCAGCGGCGGCGAGGAAGTTGATTTCGTAAAATGGTTTTGCGGCTACAGTTTTCAGTAGTTTTTAATCCGTCTCGTGATCCATATGTTAAGTATAACACTTTCTAGTTTATTATCTTTTGAATCACAATACATTTAATAGTCAATAAATACCCAAATGCATTATATAGTAGTAAACATATATAAATACAATGAATATAGAAACATATATAACTGCAAATAGTATGGTGTAAACTGTTATAGCATTCAACATTAGCTCTTTTGGTACATTAACTGCAATTTAGTATGGTGTAATGTAATGAAACATTTGGTACTTTGAAAAATTTGGAATTTTGTATGGTGTCATATAAGGTTGTAGTGACAAAACATTTGCTCTTTTTGTTGTTGTTTATTGCAATTTAGTATGGTGTAATATAAGGTTGGTGTACCAACATTGCATTGCTTAATAAACATGTTGATGACCATTAACAAACCAACATTGAATTGCTTCAAAACCTAACATCCATACAAGCATTTTCAACTAAATACAACATTGTTCTAAATTGAAACAACTTCACCCTACTAAAAAAACTAAAACAAATACAAAGAACATCCAACTAAATAGAAGATATTGCTTCAATCTTCTAACTTCAAACTGCCTATGTCTTAGTTGTTCTTCAAGATTGTTCTTCGACCTCAACAAGCCAGGTATAATATTTGTAACACGTCGACATATAACTGGATCATACCAATCAATGAATTCACAGTCTGAACCCTGTAAATTAGGGCAAAAAATTAGGTCAAGAAATTGAGTTACAATATTAATAAGTTTTAAGAAAATAACCTTATTAGGGCATGAATAGAAACGTCTTCCTGGATTTAGAGATGTCCAAGATGTGCGAATAATTGCTTGTCTTCCACATCCACATAACACCATTATATAATATTGGTACTACAAGTATACAAGTATTTAGTTTTTGTTTTGTTTAAGATATTAAGCAAGATTGAAATGTTAAGGAAAAAGTAAAATATGACCAACCTCAAAAGCGCATTCACTTCATCTAAACTTTAAAATGTAATAGAAAGATTTAGTTCAAGTGCGTATCGTGTTCATATGATTACCTACCTAAAGTTGTTTTAATGTTATTTTATGTTTATGTATAAAATTTGTTTAAATATCATCTAACGTTCTTAAATGAGGCATTTAAAGTGGGAAAAATTTAAAGTTGTTTTGATGTACATATCTTGGTTATATGATTACCTACATAAATTAGTTTTGATGTTATTTGCTGTTTATGTATACAATTTGTTTAAAGATCATCTAACGTTCTTAAATGAGACATTTAAAGTGGGAAAAAAGATCAATCTTATACTCATTTTTTTACATAAACATATTATTTTAGGCTAAAAACAGATTATTTTAATTTATAACCTAAAATAATCTGTTTTTAAAATATATTTGGATAAAAATTTAAAATAATTTGTTTTTAATAAATTTTAAAAACAGATTATAATAAGTTAAAAACATATAATTTTAAATTTTTGTCTAAATATATTTTAAAAACAGATTATTTAAATACATATTATTTTAAAAACAAAAAATTTTAATCTACAAAAATTTAAAAATAATTTGTTTTTAATAAATATTAAAAACATATTATTTTAGGTTAAAAACATATAATTTTAATTTTTTGTCCAAATATATTTAAAAAAAAAATTATTTTAAAAACAGATAATTTTAATCTACAAAATATTAAATATTGTTTTTAAATTTGAATTTGTAATTATTAAATTTGTGATATAATTGTTCAACTATAATTAAATAATATAGTTTGTAGTTATAAGTTTAGTATATAAGTAAAGTTGTTTTGATATACATATCTTGGTCATACGATTACCTATCTAAAATTGTTTTGATGTTGTTTTCTGTTTATGTATACTATTGTAATTGGCGTAACTGGATAAATTCAACATTTGTTATCAAAAACAGATTAATTTAGTCTAAAAACCGATTATTAAAGGTGAACATACAAGGAAGTTTACATACAAATTACAAAATAAGAAAACATAACATACATATAAAGAGAAATGAAAATGGAAATTACATACAAATGGATATTTATATACAAATTACAAAACAAAAAAACATATAACATACAAATAACAAGAAAATAAAATACTAAAATTATAAAAGAAATGCAAACCGGTAATTCGAGATTGATGTGAAAAAGGTTGAGAGAAAATCGATATAAAACTCCTTTAAGGTAAATAAAAGTAGAGAATACTTTTTAGTTGGGGTTGAAAAAATTGAATATAAGATTGGTATTTATAAAAAAATTAAAGCGGGAAAAATTAAAATTTTAAAAAATATTCAAAAAGTTTGAAAATTTTCAAATTTTTCAAAAAGTTTATGAAAATTTTGAAAAATTTCAAAATTTTTGAATATTTTTAAATTTTTAAATTTTTCTCGCTTTAATTTTTTTATAAATACTAATGTTACAATAAATTTTTTATTAAAACAGATTATTTTAGGTTAAAAACAGTTGTTAACCTTTAATGATCTGTTATTAAAATATATTTGGCCAAAAGTTTAGAAACTTTTTAAAACAGATTATTTTAAAACAAATTATTTTAAATTAAAATCAGATTATTTTAAATTTTTGTCCAAATATATTTAAAAAAAATATTATTTAAAAAAAACAGATTATTTTAAAAACAGATTATTTTAAAAACAGATTATTTTAGGTTATAAATTAATATAATTAAAAAAAATAAAAATATTTCATGTTTTTCATCAGTCAAATTACAAGTTTTTATAAACTGTATTTGTTTTGAACATCATTTGAAACTAATCGCTATTATCTCTAGTATATTATAATACACAATAACAAAACGTCACAATAAATTTGACATTTGGCTCAGAATCGTTAAAAATGGCTGCTACATGTAGTTGCATTTAATTGATGTCATCAAATAAGTTGCCATGCCATAAATAAATTGTATATGATCATATTGATAAAAAAAACCCACACGATATCATCATTGCCTCACAGATTTTAAATAACTTAATTCAATCACCGACCTCATATTTTTAATATAATCATTGGTCTCATAATACTATCACTTCATCGGCATAAATGTCTCGTAATAATAAGGCCCTTACAAAACTGATAAAATATATCGGTCAAGAACAAACCTCAAGATCCAAACAATGGTAGACAAATTCTAGAGCCATAAACCGAGCCACAAACAGATCCAGCAACAACTAAAAAAAAAACTAAAATATCAGTCACAAACCTCAAGATCACAACTAAAAAAAACTAAATTATCGGTCAAGATCCACAAACCTCAAGATCCAAACAACGGTAGACAAATCCAACAACCACAAACCGAGCCACCCAGCCACAAATCAAGCACAAACGGTAGATAAATCCAACAGAGCCACAAACCTCAAGATCCAAAACAAATCCAAGAGCCACAAACAGATCCAACAACAACTAAAAGAAAAACAAAAAAATCAGTCACAAACCTCAAGATCACAACTTAGAAAAACTAAAATAAAAAACTAAAATATCAGTCAAGATCCACAAACCTCAAGATCCAAACAATGGTAGTCAAATCCAACAGCCACAAACCGAGCCACAAATCAAGCACAAACGGTAGACAAATCCAACAGAGCCACAAACCTCAAGATCCAAAACAAATCCAAGAGCCACAAACAGATCCAACAACAACTAAAAGAAAAACTAAAAAACCAGTCACAAACCTCAAGATCACAACTAAAAAAAACTATAAAAAAAACTAAAATATCAGTCAAGATCCACAAACATCAAGATCCAAACAACAGTAGACAAATCCAACAGCCACAAACCGAGCCACCCATCCACCGAGGCACAAATCAAGCACAAACGGTAGAAAAATCCAACAGAGCCACAAACCTCAAGATCCAAATCAAATCCAAGAGCCACAAACAGATCCAGCAACAACTAAAAGAAAAATTAAAATATTAGTCACAATCCTCAAGATCACAACTAAAAAAAACTAAAAACAAAACTAAAATATCAGTCAAGATCCACAAACCTCAACGGTAGACAAATCCAACAGCCACAAACCGAGCCACCCAGCCACCGAGCCACAAATCAAGCCACACACGTTAGACAAATCCAACACAGCCACAAACCTCAACATCCAAACCTCAAGATCCACAAACTAAAAAAAACTAAAATATCAGTCAAGATCCACAAACCTCAAGATCCAAACAATGGTAAACAAATCCAACAGCCACCGAGCCACAAATCGAGCCACAAACAACCATGAAAGATCCTAAACATCCGAAACATTCGAAACATCCGAAAAAAAGAAAAGATGTCAAGCTTAATCATAAAGGTTAAGAGTTTAAAGAAAGAAAAGATAGAAAGTAGTAGAGATAAAGAAGATTTACTTAGAGAAAGTAGTCAGGCTAGGTTTCCGGGTAGAGTTCCGGCGGCGGCGGCTAGGTTTAGGCAGCGGTGGCGGCTAGGTTAAGGCAGCGACGGCGGCTAGGTTTAGGTTTAGGCAGCGGCTAGGTTTAGGCAGGATGGTGGTTCCGGCAGATGGTGGTTAGTGGATGGTGGTTCCGGCGGACGGTGTGTTTTGTGTTGTGTGTAATGTGTTTGTTTTGTATGTGTGTATGTGTTGTGTGTGTTGTATTGTAGGCTTAAAATGTTGTATTGTAAGCTTAAAATGTTGTACCTCTTAATTCCTTAAACTCTTAAAACATTAAATGCTTTATATAGTAGTAGATATATATATATATATATATATATATATATATATATATATATATATATATTTATGTTTTTTTATTAAGTGACCATTAAATTATACTATTGTTTTCGTATATGCATAAGAGTTTTTTAATTTTCAAATATCTACCAAATAATATATGTTAATTATTACTGATAAGTAATCAAAAGAATATGATATTTAAATCATGTCTCATGTGTTTAGGAGGACAAATATATATATATATCAAATAAAAAGTTTCAAAATTGTAAAAGGTCGAGTAAGGCCGGAATGTGGTAATGACATGTGACATGCTTAGGTGACATTTAAAAAAAAAAATTTTTTTTATATTTTTTTTAATAAAATTTTTTTATATTTTTATTAAGAAAACAAATCAAAAATCGAAAGAAAAAAAATTGAAATTTTTTTCGATAACGTCATCATTTTCGTACATAACTTTTAACGTTATGCACACGAAAAGTTATGCCAAGTCACAAGATATACTTAAACTTGCCAAATAAGCATTCCACGTCACCTGCCACGTCATATGATGCACACAAAAAATATGATACACATTAATGTTGCACACATATGATAAAAAAATATGTTGCACAAATGACGTGACGGTGACGTGGCATGATGCGAAGCAATGATATTCAACTATAATTTACACATAAATGTTCATCATAGGTGTGCATTCTATTTTTTTCGTGTAGAACTTTTTTCGAGCCAAAAACTAACAAAAAAAAATTCCGTGACAAAGAAAAAAGATTTCGATTTTAAAAATTTTTTTTTTTTAATTAAAAATAATATTTTTGTATTAAAAAAATAAATATTTTTTTCCAAAGTTGCCACATGTCACTCCCACAATACTTCCTCGACTTTTTATAAATTTCGGACTTTTCACAAGAACTTCCCATATATATATATATATATATATATATATATATATATATATTCGTAAATCATGTCTTATGTATGTTATGCATATATTAAAAACGCGTTTTGTTAAATACATAGACCAAAATACATAGCAAATTACAAAGTATTACATATGTTATCGTCAACACATCTTCACACTCATTATGTATACTATTTATTGAACATTTTTACCTTAAATTTTAATGTTGAAGTTTAAGAGTAATTTACTTAATTACTTTTTGTTTTATAACTAAAAATATTTGAATTTACGACCCATGAATAGTATATAAATGTAAATTCGTTTTTGGAATATTGTTTCCTTTCCTGGTTAATCCAAATACATTCATTTAACTTAAAAATAATAAACTTTATGTGGAAAATTAAAAATATAAACTACAAAATATGTTTTTCTTATATGAATTTATTAAGCATAAACGAAAGTAATGATACAAATACGCAACGGAGTAATAGTAAAAGATAGTATGCTGATTGATTTAGATCTATAAATCAACCAACGGTGACAATCAAGCAAGACCTATTACTTTATTAGTCAAATTCAATCATAGATAACACGATCTTAAACTGAATTACGATAATACAATCAAGACCTATTGATTTGTTATCGAATCAAAACTAGATAACTCGATCTAATAATGAAACAACTGATAATTGAAACATCAATATCAAAGAAAAAGGAAAAGGAAAAACCTTGAATAATAATCAAAAACTGAATTCTAAACATAAGTATTCGTCCCTATTTATAGGTTAAACAAAAGAAACCGCAAACATGAAAAAGGAAAGTAAAAATAGCAAAAATTTGTCTCTTTGGCCGACTTCAGATACTACGACGCAGTGAACCAAAATCTAGATCCTTCCGTCGCTAAACTCTCCCCGTTGCGTCGCAGTTGTAGATAGATGCGTCGCAGTCTTCTTTTAACTCTTCTACTGCGTCGCATTTAGCGACGGTTGCGTCGCAGTCACTGGTCGGGAGAGTTTTGGCAGCTTGTTGTCCTTCCGAATGCGTATTAGTTACTAAGAAGACTCCCTTAGCTATTGTTCCTTCTTAGGCTTCACTCCCAATCACCAATACCACGTCTTAAGCACTTTTAACTGCATCATCCCCTCCTCCTTTAAAAGGAATTGTCCTCAATTCCGAAATACTATGAAAAGACAAATTACCAATAACGAGAGTAGCATGAAATCCACCGGGATCAAAAGGAAAATCTTTTTGAATAAACAAGAGAATTATGACTTGTTTTTCCTTCGAGACACCATAACCCTTTTGACTTGAACCACATACTTTAGTCTTCATCTTCTGAAACTCTTCGGATTGTTCCTTGTCCAATAACTCCCAAAAATCCTCGCCACTAGTATTGAATTCAAAATCCATTGAATGCAAAGAAAAAAAATAATGGAGATACCGTTTCAATTGAATCTGCTACTTTTTTAATAATGGAAAAGTTATTCCAATTATTAAACATCTCATTCACCTGATCCATTACGCTTATATTCCAACTCGTATCTTCTTTAGCATCCAATAAAAGTGTCTTCTCCTTCGTATCAACCTCATGCTCCACATCTCTTTCACTAACCAATAAAGTAAGAGTTGTCTTTTTCTTTGTTTGAACACTATTTGAACTAACCTTTTGTAAAGACATGGGCTTCAAAACATTGTCTTTCCTCCACTCTTCAATTCATATTCATTACTCTTTCCCCGATGCATAACATCACGATCAAATTGTCATGGACGACCTAGTAATACGTGACACGTGTCCATAGGTATGACATCACATAACACCTCATCAATGTATTACCCCAAAGTTATACTGACAGGAACTTGTTTGGAGACCTTGATTTTATTCCCATCATCGAGCCAGTGAAGTGCATACGGCCTAGGATGATCCATAGTGTCTAACCCTAATTTGCTCACCATCTCACTAGACTCCACATTCGTGCAACTTCCTCCGTCGATTATCAAGCTACACCACTTGTCTTTGACTTGACACTTGGTGTGAAACAATTGATCTCGTTGATCAACATTGTTAGTCGCCACTTTTGTTTGCAACGATCTAAGAACCAACTTTGTTTCTACGTTAGGAGTTTCATAACTAACCACTTCTTCCTCGTCCCCCTATTTATCAAACATTGGTTTTTCATTCCACTAACTCTCCTCCTCGAGCAAATCATCTCGAATTTCCACGACCTCCCTTAGAGTCAGAATCCTCTTTTTTGGACCTGTATTTTGCATATGTCCAAAGCCTTGACATATAAAACAACGAGTCTTGGATAGATAGTTTCCCCCGGTGCACAAGATGTTTTAGGTGTAAATGTAGAAGAAGAACTAACCGTATTACCCACTGAATTGGTAGTTTCAATGGGAAGATTTTCAGAAAAATCCAATTTTCCCACCGGTTGAACTTTAGAAAAATCAGTATGCGAACTTTCCCCATACTTCGATTTTACTTGAGCTTCCGAATTCAAACATGAATTGCACAGAGTATCATAATCCGCATAAGGATATAAATCAACAACATTAGCTATGGTGTAATTTAATCCCCAAAAAAACCTTGACATCTTTTGCTCCACGATCTCCTTTATCTCTCACATCAACGACAAATTCTCGAATTCGTCAATGTACTCTCCAAGACTCAACTTCCCTTGCTTGAGTTCCGCAATCTTTCGATAAGTAGCTACACAATGTGAAGTTGGAACATACCTTTTCGAAGTTTCCCTTTTAAAGAATCCCACGAATTAATTTTTCCCCTTCCATCACGAACTCTCTTGTTCTTCACACCTTCATACCATAACGAAACACTTTTCCCCAAAAGAAAGATTGCGTATTTGCAACGCTTTTCATCGTTCAACTCCTTGAAATCAAACAAGCGTTCGATTTTTCTTTCCCATTCAAGGTATACTTCCGAAACCGTACCTCCCGTGAATTCCAGCAACTCATTAACCTTAAATTCTTCGTTTTCAACACGACTTGATTGTCGTTGAAAGCCTTCTTGTACATGGATTAAAGCATCTCGAAGATTTGTTAAAAACACCGGATCTTTAAAATTCGTTGTTGTATTATCTTTTTTTTTTACCTCAAACGAAGAACACGAGCAAGATCAAGAGCCGATTATGGCTCTGATACCACTAATGATACGAATACGCAGCGTAATAATAGTAAAAGATAGTATGTTGATTGATTTAGACCTATAAATCAACCAACGGTGACAATCAATCAAGACCTATTACTTGATTAGTCAAATTCAATCATTGATAACGCGATCTAAAACTGAATTATGATAACACAATCAAGACCTATTGATTTTTTATCGAATCAAAACTAGATAACTCGATCTACTAATGAAACAATTGATAACTGAAACATCAATATTAGAGAAAAAGGAATAACCTTGAATAATAATCAAAAATTGAATTTTAAACATAAATATTCGTCCATATTTATAGGGTAAACAAAAGAAACCAAAAACAAGAAAAAGGAAAGTAAAAATAACAAATATTCGTCTTTTTGGCTGACTTCAAATACTGCGACGTAGCCAAAATCTAGATCCTTCTGTCGCTAAATTGTCCCCGTTGTGTCGTAGTCTTGTTTTAACTCTTCTACTGTGTCGCATTAATTGAAAGCTCACTAATGTACCTCACAGCTTCAAGACCTGACATCATGTTTGGAGTCTGTGTGTGTGCAAGATATCAAACTAGACCTAAGATTCATCTCATTGCAGTCAAGGGAATATTTTGATACTTGAAGGGCAAACCTAACTTAGGTTTATGGTATCCTAAAGACTCACCTTTTGATTTAAATGCTTATACTGACAGTGATTATGGTGGTGAAAGTTTAGACAGTAAATCTACTACTGGAGGATGTCAATTCCTAGGATCAAGGTTGGTGTCTTGGCAGTGCAAGAAGCAGACAACAGTTTCCACTTCCTCAACAGAAGCTGAATACATTGCTACATCAAGTTGATGTACTCAAGTATTGTGGATACAAAATCAGATGATGGACTATGGATATGCATTCATGAACACTCCAATATTCATAGACAACAAAAGAACAATAAGCATCATCCACAATCGGGTGAAGCACTCCAAGACCAAGCACATTGAGATAAGATATCACTTTATTAAGAGACTGTAATGAAAAGAAGTTGATTCATGTTGAAAAAGTCCATACTAATAATCAACTTGCTGATCTTCTCACAAAAGCTTTTGATGTGGGAATATTTACATTCTTGATTACTAGTATTGGCATGATCAACATGGATTAAACAAACTTAATTTGTCTTTTAAATATCTCAAGTTATGTCCCTTCGAGAAAAGCAGTAGTAGCTTTAACATAAATCAAGTGCCTTACTTTTTAGTATTGGACTATGTTACTAATGCAAAAATAACAGTAGAAATAAATTTGGCCAAAGTCTTATTAGTACGGAAAGTATTTTCATTACTACGGGAAGGTTTCACTACTACTGCACTTAGTTTTGTTAATACTGCTTGAATGGTTAATACTGCTGGTAATCTCATTACTACGGGACCTCTAGTTAATACTGGAAGTAATTTCCATTACTACTGCCAACCAGTTAATACGGCCCGTCGGTGTCATTACTACTGCTCTTAAACCTCATTACTACAGCCTTATTTATTAATACTGCTATGATTAGTACTGCAGAGTTTTCTTAATTAATAAGATTACTCTGTTAATACTGCGTTGACATGTCAAATCTCAATTTGAAACTAACTTTTAACACGTGGCGTTTTGTGATTGGACCTCAAATTTAAACTCCGGCGCGTTCAATATTTTTACACACGTGGCATTACACGATTGAACCGTCCTTTATAATCATCGCGCGTCTAATCCAACTCGCCAAGTTGTTACAATCTTAATCGTATAAATAGGGTTTAAGTTTAATCTTTCTATCAATTAAATCTTTTCAATCAAGAAACCTTATTTCTAAAAAGTTACCGTTGCAACTCAAAATCAAGTTTTCTTCAATTGTTCACCAAAATTCTTCAATCTAACAACAATGGCAGAACTCCAATTCTATAAAAGCCACAATATGGTTGCCTATTTTAAAAAGAATAAAGAAAACACTTATTTTTATCCAATTATTGACTTCTTGAAGCAGTCCCATATTAAGTTTGCTCTGACAGTTAGTCTAAAAATCCATGAAAATCATTCGAGCATTCTGGGATACTGCTGTTGTATCTTCAGAGGGAGACGTACCAGTCATCAATGAAACAGTTGATGGTAATGAGGTCACAGTTTCAGAGGCAACAATCAGAACAAATCTGCAACTACATGATGAGGAAGGTATAAGTACTCTTCCTACTGAAACTGTTTTTGAAAACTTCCAAGGCTATGAGGGGGATTTAAATACCACAACTTTTCTAAAAGCTAAGTTGTCCCCTAAATGGAAGTACTTTATGCATACTCTTCAACAATGCATTTCACAAAAGAGAACATGGTGGAATGAAGCAAGTTATTCCTTGGCTACTGCCATGGTTTGTCTTGCTACAAACTAGACCTACAATTTTCCAAACCTTATTTTTGATGGTATGTTGTGGAACTTGGCCAATCCTAAATACAAATTTTTAATGTACCCAAGATTCTTATAGCATATTCTAAACTGTGAAATAATGGATCTCACTAGATCCCAAAATGTTTTTCCTGCCCACTCTCATGCTAAAAAGGTTTTTGCAAACATGAGAAGGGTAAACAAAGGTTGTTCTAACAATGTTACACCACTATTCTCTACAATGGTGGTGGGAACATCTGCTACAGATGAGAGACAAGTGACTTCACCTCTGTCTCAACCCCCATCTGCTTCTCTTTCTACTGCTAGTACCTCTACAGTCAGTTGTTACTACTGAGTCAACTACTGCAGTTTCTACTGTAAGTGTTCCTCAGCATTCCTCCAGTTCTAACTGAACCCATAGTCACCACTATTGTGACTGAGCCTGCAACCCCACCTGCTTCTACACCTCTTCAAACACCTACAATATTTGCTACTTTCACAAGAAAGGCTAAGAGAGTTCCTCAGTCTCTTAACTCTAAAACTTCCCCACTCTTAAAATTTACCAATCCCTTACCTGAACAATCTTCAAGTGAGGATCTTCAAAGGGGAACCAATGAGCAATTTCCAATGCTCACTGAGGTGGTCTTTAAGGAGGGGGATGACCATGTGGGAAGGTCTCAAACTACTGCTGCTCTTACTTCTTCTAGTGAGGCACATGACAGTTTGAACATCTCTAAGACCCAACTCACGGCAACACAAAATATTGATGCTGCTTTTGGGGCATCTTTAGAAAGTGGTCTCGGGCGCCAAGAGACCTCGGGGGAGGGACAAGCTTTCTGCTTAAGGGTCCCCTCTACATCCTATGATCTACCACCTGTTGGTACCCAACAGGAAAGGGGTGAGGATCGATTTAACTACACTCCTTTGGAATTGATGGAAATGTGTGCCGTATTCTTTGTTAAGGTTGACAAACAAGGGGAGGAACTTGCAACCTTAACAACCTTAGTCCATGAGCTGGTTGAGCAACAAAGAAAGTTGTCAGAATTCTTAATGAAGCCAAAGCCAATCAACAAGAGTGTTGGAACATCTCCAATACCCTCCAGTTCTTCTTCTTCTTCGGATGACACCCCAGCTGATGACAAAAAGGGGGAGAAAGAAAATGAAGATGTTTTGTCAACAGAATATGAAGAGACTGATGTTGTGTTTAAGGGGGAGGAGGAAAGAATGAGTGCTGATAAGTACACTGCTACTTCAGATCAAGAGGAAGAGGCTTGATACTGAGGTTGAGGGGGGAGAAGATGGATGGGTTGAAGATAAGGAAGAGCAAATGCTTGAGGGGTTACTACTGAAGAAGAAGTTATTACTACTGCTGTCATTGATACGGTGATCATTTCTGCTGAAGAGTTCATTTCTACGGAAGACTTGGTTTCTACTGCTCCAGTTAATACTACAACAGTTTCTAGTGTTAATACTGAAGGAGTTTTTTCTGCTGAGCATCCCATTTCTACTGCAATCCTTATTTCTACTGAAGCAGTTATTACTAATGAAGCTTCCATTTCTACTGAATCGCCAATTCACTACTGCAAGCTTCATTCCTACTGAACTTTATGGTTTCTACTGAAGGTTTATTTGTATCTATTCCAACAGGAGAAGCTCCTACTGATATATTTTCCGAAGGTCCTAAAGCTATTTTCACTGAAGCTACAACTGTTACAACTATTCCTACAACTCTTCCAACTTCAGAAGCAATCATTACTACTGCAGCATTTACTCAAACAATTGATGATCAAGCAGCTGTTGCAGAGCTTCTAAAGTTGGAAAGAAGCAAAATTACTAAGAAAGAAGCTTTGGCCTAAGGAGAAAGGAGTTACTATCCTACTGCAAGCAGATAGAACAGAAGATTGGTTGAAGGAGTTGATTTTGTAAATGATCATCTGCCCCATCAGGAGTGTACCAATCATCTCCTTCCACACAACCTACATTCCCAGTTCAAGACCACCAATTGAACCAAAGAAAACAAAGGAAAAAATATTGTTGTGGAGGAAAGCCGAAGGACAAGGAAAGAAGAAGAGAAAGGGAAGTGAAGATGGTGTGAGCTAGCTGACCTTTCAACTAGCTGCTGAAGACACTTGGATGTTGTTATGATCTGCAGTCATTAAAGAAGTTCACACCAAGATTCAACAAGTGAGCTTGAGAAGATTAACAAGTTGAAAGGAGCACTTATTCTTGCTAGCTGAGCAGGAAAGGAAATAGCTCAGATAAGAAGAGAAGAAGAAGTTGAGAAAA